>PVIC010011587.1:0-41172 GCA_004025085.1 Thryonomys swinderianus | reverse complement strand
CTGTCTGTCCAGGATCATGTGCCCGGTCTCCTTCCCCATGGAGGGAAGAACTCACAGGGCAAAGGACAAAACTATTTGTGGGAAAAAGAGTTTTGTGATTATTGCAAAAAAAAAAAAATGTATCTTCTGTGTTTAGTGCATCATTAAAATGTCTTATAGGTGTTTAATGTCTCATTAAATTTAAATCTGTACCTGCCAACAAAAACAGTACTTTTCAGTAATCTTTGGAGTATGTACTAATTAAATTTAGCAAATGCCTTCAGATTAGCCAGGAACCCAGCTAGGAGAGCAATCTGTTGAAGGGCTTCCTCTCTCGATTAATTTGACAAGTATTATGAACTGATTTGAAGTTAGCAGGGTTCAGAAAAGCTGTGTTAAGCTGTGCGCTGCTCGGTTCATCAGAGAAGATAGAAATCTATTAAACCCGAGTCCACATCTGGAGCCCCATCTCTGCTTTGTCCAAGAGTCTGAACTCGAGAAATAGAGAAGTCAGAAGAATCTCTAAAAATACTGTATCATGTTTCCATCAGTGTTATAATAGGATACTTGAAAATCCAAGAAAGATGGCATCAAATGTACTATCAGTGTAATGCCGGTAAAGGGAAGGGATAATCTGAAAGACCCTCTGGATTTCAGAATCTGGGATCCAGCTACTGCTTTTATTGATGCGTAAGTTCCACAGATGATGTAGCTGATTGAACAGGACAAACTGAGGAGGGAGACTGTGAGGCCTCCATTAATTTCTCACACATTAATGTGAGAACCCTGCTTTAAGGTTTGCCATTTTTATAGGTCAGCAACTGTAAAATAAACTAGGATTCATGACAGCCAGAGCCTTGACCAGAACTGATTCTCAAGGTCAATGAACACAGCAAAATACTCAGTCTCAGTCCTACCAAGGGGAGTGAACAGCTCTGGGTCCCACAGAGCTCTTCTGGCTGCCGCTTCTTACCTGAGGGTCTTAGTGTGTGCCATGAATTCATGAGGTGCTCATGTGGGAGCCGGCACTGACACACACCTCGGAAGGGACTGGAGGGAACAGAGTCCCAGGGATTGTGGGAGCCCTATGTATTTATATTATAAACATATTAAGAGTGCTCATGGATTGAGATCTGTGAGCTTGAAGTTTGTAATGATATATTTTTTGTAATAATGATGCAGATGGGCTGTTCTCCAGAACAGGACTCTCATGCAGAGTCCCTTGAAAGAGCATCATTTCTGTACAAACACTATGAACAGAGCCACAAATCTGAGTCCCGGTTCCTCCTTTTCATCCTTTCTGTCTGTGAAATGATGCAGAATGGGAACCACTTCATGTTTTATGATGGATGGGCATCCTAGCCATTGATGGCTGTCATAAAATATTAAAAACTGTAGGATATGACTCTGTCTCTGATGAAGTATGACATTGCTTCTAAAAGCAAGGCCATATGCGTTCTCACTAAGGCAAAGCGAATTAGGGCCCTGCAGCTCATTGGCCAGGATGGTAAAGGTCTCGTGTTCTCTGTTCCAGTGACCTCCGACTTCTCACTGGAACCCTTTCGCTCCTGTTTCTCACTGAGTACGTCATCCAGCTACAGTCCCACTGGCTGAGCTCCGAAAAACAAATCAAATGATCAGAAGCTTTGGGCAGGCACAAAATATTGCTGATTAGACGTGCCTTGTGAAATAGAAAAAGTGTATTAATTGGAGGAAAATTCTGATCACTAGTCATAGTCATAGCTGTGTGACTTTTGGAAAAGAAACACTCTAATTTATATAGAATTTTGTGATTAACTCCATTAGCTAAATTATAGTTCTAGGTTATTATTAGGTCCAAATAAAATCCAATTTCATCTCTTTAAAAAGCTATCTTATAAGTGGAAAGAAATCACAGAATGGTCATTCTCCAGGGACATAACATTACATTTAAAAGAGGAGAAGGGCTAGAATAAGTAGAGAAATGGAAGGAAAGGAATATTGATTTTTACTGAAATGACTAAAGAAACCTTTAGAAACCTCACCTTTTTTTTTTTTTTTAACCAGTACCTGGGATTGAACTCACAACCTTGTACTTCAAGGGAGGCAGCAACACCACAGAGCTAAATCGTGGCCTACCAGGAAGTTTTTTTCTAAAACAATCAACTATATTTCAGCAGAAGTATTCCTTGCCTTTATATAGATGAATTTGGACATATTCTCAAATTTAGTCTGTTTTTAAAAAGCTTCTAAACAGATAGGATTCAAAGGACATGACAGTGGAGATTATAAGTATGAAGGGCATCTCTGAGTTTCTAGGCGGTTGGGACTTTGCAAATTTAATTATTTGGAACCAGAGCAAACTTTTTACTTTTCCTTCAACTGCCATGTCTCCCTGGTTACCCTTCCTAGGGCAGGCTGGCGGCAGAGGCAGCTGTGCATCCCTCTTAGCAACACAGCTCCTGGGTCATGCAAGGTCCCCCTGAGAGCTCTGTCACGCCCTACAGAGCAAACCGCAGACTCTGCACTTTGGCTGCCCACGGATTCCTAGTCCAGACAGTGTCACACCCAGAAAGCAAAAGTAGCGTTAGCCACGGGCCAACAACGTCACAGTGTTCTGGGCCCATCAACTCTGAAGGGCCTGTGTGTTCGCTCCACCACACCGACTGACAGATTAGAAGGTCCTCAGGACACACAGAGCTCAAACCTCCATTTTGTTTAACAAAGGAATTTTGGGAAGAACATCTTTGGCCTATCTTAGGTTTGCCTTTGTAACACACAAAGTAGGAATTAGTGTAATTAAGTAGGAGTTATTAAAAGTTGGTTTTTACAATTGCATAAATCATTTGATTTTTAAAAACATATGAAGAGGGTAAACATTCAGATGAATAAAATGAATCATGTCTATTGTATAATTTAAAAGTAAAACAGTTTTATGACTAAAAAAGAGTAATTTCTTCTGTTTCTTACCTTTGAGTTTTATCTTCTTGAATTCATGTTAAAATTTTAAAATAATGTATCCTTACAGCTACTACTTGGATTTTGTATCTTAGTAACTGTCTGAGAATTATTGACGATGAAGATCAGTATAGCATCTCAAGTGAGATACTTCTCCTGTATCACCCTCCCTATATAATACACATTTGATGAAATTAACATTCAAGAGTTACATGTTACCACCAATTAGCATTAATGACATTGAAATGCCTTAGCTGGTTGTGACTACTTTCCTGTAGGTAATAATTGCATGAAGTTTTGGTGGAGATAAATGTTTCTCTTCAATCACCAAAAAAACTGTGGACCCACTGCTGTGAGCCAGTGCATGAAGAAGCCACCAGTTCACTTTGCTGGAGACCTTCCTCCAAGAAAGTAACTCTCACTCCACTCCAGGCTCTCTGCTCCGGGCCTTGCTGCCGTCAGTCTGGGGTCTCTGTTGTCATCAGCCTTAGAATTCCATTGGCTGCTCTTTTCCATCGGGTTGAATGAACATTTGAAAGTACTTCATTTCTCTCAAACATCAGGTTTTCTGAGAGCATACATTCAGAGCGGGGAAAAGATGTTTGTCCTAGGGTCTGAGGTGCTTCTGAAGCAGTCTGAGGACACATCAAAAGGACGTTGGGCCAGGCGTGGTGGCTCACGCCTGTCATCCCAGCACTCGGGAGGCAGAGACAGGAGGATTGCTGAGTTCAAGGCTTGTCTGGGCTCCATAGTGAGGTAGGGCCAGCCTGAACTACAAAGTGAGACCCTGTCTCAAAACAACAACAACAACAACAACAACAACAACACAACAACAAAAAACAAAACAAAACAGAAAACAACAACAAAAAAAGGACAGTGGAAAAATGAAGTCAACTGATGAAAATGAAGTGAACTGATATGCCTTCGATTTTACCAAAGTCTTAACTAAGTTTCAATACTAATTAATAAGTGTTTATTTGAGATTCTCTTCAGCCTACTTTTTATACTGTGGCTGACAGGATGAATTAAATTTTAATCCTTGCCTTATTAAATGATAACCACACATAAAAATAATAAAGAAAATAACACGGCATCATCTAGTTGTCTTCTCATGTATTCAGTGGAACTGAATCCTTACGAAGTCTAGGATACAGGTCCAGGTATTCTTGTTCAGGGAACCATTTCTTGACCTACAAACTTCTCTTGTACACACACTGCTCCAGGTTTGACTCGCACAATCATCTGTCTGAAAGCGTAGAAGTTAAGCTACTGTGTGTTATGATTTAATTAGCACGAGACAGCTATTTGTTCTCAAAACACTGTGTGCAGGGAATGTAGGTGGAAGGTCTTTTCTCATTTTTGTGAAAACAAATGTTCACAACTGTTTTTCTCTTAAAGATCCAAAATATGTACACAAGCAGCTCTTAAAAATAAGAACAATATATTAAAAAAAAAAACTTTCCTTAAGGGAAAAGATTTTCATGTTTCCTGTCTGTCCTTCCTAAAACGTGGAGTACATTCTCAGAGACGACCGCTTTGTGGCAAGGGCCGAGGGCGACAGCTGGCCCGGAGTCAAGCGTGGAGGCCAGCCCGGTCTGCAGTGCTGTACCACGGCCGGCACATGAGGCCTTTGGGGCAGGGGTAGAGTAACTCACAGTTCACAGGCACATGTTGGACAAAAGCAGCGGCCAAGGGTCTCCTGATGCAGCCTCATCACAAGGCCAGAGCGCAGAAGCATCTCCTCGGGAATGAGGTGTCCCGTTCATGGCCTCTTTCCACTTAAAGGTGAAAATTTCCAATCAGCACTATGAGATCCCAGTGCCAACAGAGCAGGCTGACTTCTGCCCTCATTATTTTGCCATGTGTTTATTTTGTATGATACAGTCCAGTCCCAGACAATGCTGGACCAATTAGGCCATGGCTCAAATCAATCCCTGATGAGCCCATTGTCACCAGGCCTCTCTTGACTTGACAGATATCTGGTGCAGATCAAGGGGCGACTTCACAAAATGGACGTGGAGATTTCACATGGAGAGTGAAGTCTATTTATTCCGTGCACCTGGGAAGCTCAGCTTCCACAGGAAAACTGAATATTACCTTTGATTACTATGAGACTGACCCTGAAATAAAGTCTGCTTGTACCCCAATTAAAGAGATATGATGTGCTTATAAAAAGGACAAACACATTCAAGGCGACACATTTGTTTACGAATTGGACGTGTAGGTAATGTATGCTAATGATTAGGAGCCATTTTAAGGAAGCAGTGATTGGACTTTTAGTTGGAGAACTGATAGCCATTGATTATACTGTGTGCTATGATGTGATCATAATGGAATTCTACCTTCTACCTTTCATTTCTTACAAGGGGAATTAGAAAGGGTTTATTAGGGTTCTTCAGAGGAAGTCAGAATGATGGCAGGAGTGGACATGAAGGTCAGGTCTCCGAGGACGACAGAGCTTGTAAAAGTGGCTTCTGATTTACTCACTGCCAGTGAAGAGGAAAACTGGCCGAGGTTATTGTGAAGGACCCCACGGCCACGGGGATGTACACAGTGATCAGGGCGCGCTCAGCTTCTGCACAGTGTCTGCATGGGCAAGACGCGAAGTCACCATGAGCACGGAAGGAAGGAGCATGCTCCCAAAGTGGAGGGGCCACCACATCGTCAGACGCTTTCCACAGAGGCGGACACTGTCCCGCGGAATGAGGGTGCCAGGAGGGGTCCTGGGGGATGCCTGCTCTGGGGTGCAGTGTGCACACGGGTAGCTTCTTAGACTCCAGCCTCAGTTAGGGATCATCGGGGGTGATGCCGGTTCCATTCTGTCGGGTAGCGTGTGTCCCTGTGTGGAGAAACTTCTAACTGGCACAGCTTGGGAAGAAGGGGCTGCAGTGTCACTGGTAGAGCCAAGGCTACCAAACGCCCTCAGCTCCCAGAGAGAACTACTGGGCCACTATCGTTACTGTAATCTGTGTTGAGGTTGAGATGCTCTGACTTACATTAAAAGAACAACGCACCCTTGACTTCTTTCATTGTGCCATTCGCCACCTGCTTTACGACAGGCGCTCAGTTAATAAAACAATTACTGTCAGCCACAGAACCCACCATTAGGCCCTCTTTGCTTTTTTGTTCCTCTCTATGGAATTGATTTACACAGATGAGTATAGAAGAAATCAATAGCTCCTGCATAATCCCAGGTAAGTGCAATAGAGAACGGGGTAGTAGGTAATCAGAGATCTAACTGGTTAGCCAGATGCGATGACTGTGTAGTTTTTGCTTACCCCACGGCCCTCCTGCTCTTTGTCAAAAACAAGCTCTTCCAGTATTTCCACTTTCTTCTCTCCAGATATATCTTCTTCCCTGTGTCCACCACAGTCTTTCTCACTCGCTCTGCACGAGGGAAGTGTTGCGTGTCTTTCTGGGGCCTCTCTGCTGAGAGGGAAGGCTGCCTCACAGTGTTCTTCTATTGCTTTGATGAGAGGCGCAAACCCCAAGCATAACTCTTTTCCTCACTCCTTTCCATGTGATCTTGGATCTTCAATTTCTACATACATAACAACCTTATTGTCTCTGTGTCTTTTATTGCTAGCCAGCTCACATCCTTTTGTGAAAGTAGACAGGGCATAAATTGCAAATAAATAAATGCCATACAGAAGAACCCATTACCACACGCACGCGATGCTCCTTGTCTTAGGCCTCCCGTAGCCTCCATCAATGAACTGCCACCAGTCAGTGTTGTTAAAATGATTTCTTACAACTACTGAGCATTATGATGGTTTCCAAGCAGGCGAGGCAATGAGTTATGATAACTTCTGCCCAACTTCTTATTAAGAGCTGAACAGCCTCAGAGCTACAGCCAGTTTTCCAGATAGGAAAGAGACCTTGGATTAGTGACAGGAAAATAACACACACCAGTTCACAGGATAAGACAAAACGTGCATCTTTTACAAAGCCAAAAAGTCTGTCATGTATGGGGTGCTGTGTGACAACCATGGAGGCTTCACTCTATCACGGAACCCAAAAGGGTACTACTTGGGGGTGTGATATTCAAAGTGACACAGAGACAGGAGGAGGGGCCAGAGAGGAGAGGATAATCAGACATAAGCATCTCCCCAAACAGGGTGTATATTAAGATGAAGAATGGAGAGAGAAAAACTCAGTGGGTTCTTCTAAGAAATTAGTATCTGATTTGTGTAACCTTGTAGAGTTTTCTACTGGGGAAAAACAGTAAGAATTATTCCCTCATTTACCTCATAATTGCACAAAAAGCACTTTAAATCCATAGGTGCTGGCACACCATCAGTTTCTTCCCCTGCATCAAGATTTGTAACCTTTCAGAACTAAATAACTCGTCTCTCTCTACCTGGGAACTCAAGATAATTCTTCTAAATGTTTCTAACTCTTATCAAATAGATCCATTTAGGTCACTGTAGGCCTGGAAATGAGTCCACAGAGCTCTCAAAGCAGAAATGCAGTCACAGCCTGAGCCTCAAGATGCAAATTTTCTTCTGAGTGTGGCTATTATTAGTAGATGTGTTTTGCTCTCTGTTTTGCCAGTAACCTTTGCTACTTCGTCATGTATTACAGTTTAATACAAACTAAAAATGTCCAGGTTTCCTGCTACTTTAGGAAAGCAACTGTCACGTTCCATCAGTTTGACCGAATGGAAACTTGTGTGCTTCGGAACAAACCCTTCAATGTGCAGCACAAACAGGTGGCCAGTGTTTCTGTGTCACTCGACCATGTGTGCAGTGACTGCCAAAGAATCTGGATGTTAAATTTTAATAACCACCCATCCAGATACCTGTGATCAGGATGGGATGTCAGAAACCTCAAGACCACGCCGTTCGATGTGCAGAACAGTGAAAATCAACTGCCACATGCTCACAGATTGGTTGCGATTATGAAAACTGTGTGCTTCTCTATACATTGCGGGGTTGGCCTGCTGGGCCTCTGCCCCGGGCTGCGGTTTCGCTTCTTCTCCGTTCTCTGCCTTCGATGTGACCTCCCTGGGCTGTCCCGGCTTGGCTGCCAGAGGACAAGTCTCTTTCTGTCTAATGCCTAACCAGGCTCCACGAACCCCGCCCAGCCCCACTGCGCTGGGCTTCCATGGACTGCGAGTTTGTAACTGATCTTAGAAGCTTCAGGTTGAGCTATTTTCACCAGACACAGTGTAAGTTACGCCTGAATCAAAGAACTAAAGGATTTTTCAATTTAGAGAACAAAGAGGCTAAAAGAAATTGTTTGCTGTTAGCCTAGACCAGAGGCGGCCAACCTGTGGCACACATGGCACAGCCAGCCGTTTGTTGTCTTTGAAGGTTCCTAGGAACACTTCCTCGTGTGTACCAAAGGAGGCCTGAACCCAGCATCTAGGTAATCAGAAGTCCCAGTCAGCACCTGACAGCCAGCTTCTCCCCTGCAAGGAACTCGCAGAAAGTGCTACCGCACGAACGGGCACCTTACAGATACGTGAGGCGTCAAGAGCAGATTGGATTAAGGAAGAAGCTCCAAAGGAACCAAATTCAGCAGCTGAACAGCAAAGATGGCGACAGGTGTGGGCCGCACCACACATGCTCTTGCCGGTCTGGCTTTTCTCCTTGCCTGGAACTCTCCAGTCTGGAAGGTAAAGAGGAGAGGAAATGCGAGGCCCAGGCAAGTCCGGGTCCCCGGAGGAAGACTTAGGATGGGCCTCAGGCGGACCGTGTGCATCGCCCTGCCGTGGACGAGAGAGAGGGAAGAGGAGCAGCCCCGGGGCCGGAGGGGGCGCCACAGGAGAGTCTCATTTCCCTGCTTATGGCTGCAAACAGCGACAACAGCACTGACACGAGGCCCGCTTGGATGGTTGGACGCTGGGAGGAGGGCATGATCAGGTGGATTTAAAGTCACATAAAACTCATGCTTCAGGAACTCCAGGCCCTGCCTCGCTTCCCTCACAGTGGTCACAGATTTCTACGGCATCCCAGATTTCTTGGCATCCCAGATTTCTATGGCATCCCAGATTTCTTGGCATCCCACGTCATGGGCAACAATAAAGTAGCCAGTCTTCCTGCTCCAGGGCATAGGTAGAATGGATGCCTTGTTAAAGAGATACACTTTCCAGATAAAGCAGGATTCTCTCACTGATTCTTTAGCCAGCTGCATTCGTGGAAAAGACCCCAAAAAGGGAGAGAAAACTCTTCTGCCCCAAAGGAGCGCAGATCCAGTGACAGCAGGGTAATGAGCTGGACGCTGGATTCCTGTCACGCACGTAGCCGTCCACGGCCGGTTCGCAGCCCTAAGGGCAGCAGGACACAGCGCTGTGCACGGATGCAGTGGCTCTGAGCAGGAGCTGGCGGGGCCGGCAGAGCTTTGCACAGCCTGACAGGAGTGAGCAACGCAAGACACACGCACAGCACCGATGTCTGCACGGACAGCAGATAGAAAGCCCTTCGTTAGCCAGATTTTAGGTACGTGATGCAGAAGGATTTTTGTGGTTAATGTAAAATTATACTAAATATAGAAAGGAGTAAGGGAAAGTTTGTTAAAATAGACTGGCCTTGAAGAAGAAGCGAACATTCTGTGAAACAGAAGCCAAGCTCCATCGGCCCGTCCCAGCGCTCCTGTCCGCACTCCCACGGCGGGCCCGGGGGTCGCCACGGTCACAGGCCTCCTAGCCCAGGCAGCAACATGAGCTCCAGGGAGCCCGTGTCTGTTGCATAAGAGCTGCAGGTAGGGCGAGAATAAATTCTTTATCCACCTGTTCTGTTCAGACCACTTGCTGCAGGAGTGAGTATCTTAGGCATTTTTCTGCTTCAATAAACTCTAATTCCCCTTGTCTGTTCACGTGCTAGAGTGACACGGAGAAATGGGGCTTGACACAGAACCACGTGAGAGAATCGAGTCAGCCACTTCCTGACAGCGGACGGTCCGGCCGGCAGCACAGGCGCTGTAGGAAGCGTGTCCGGCCAGGGTCAGGGAGCTGTGTCCAAGGAGCCGTGGGCTTCGGGCAAAGGATCGGGCCTCTGGGCTCTCACTCTGCTGCTTCAAAATGCAGCAGCCGGGCCAGGAGAGCATGCTTCAAACCCGCTTCCAAAGCGGGGTGCAGACCCACTGTCCTCTGGAGAAGCCTTTGTCCTCGGGAGGGCCTTTGTCCTCTGAGCCCTGCCCAGAGACGTCACCCGGCTACCTCACTCCTGGGAGCCGCACGTGACGCCCTGTGAGGAGCAGAGGGTGCCCGCAGAGGGCTGTGAGCCGCTGGCAGCGTTTTTGCCCGGTAAATCATGCTGGCGCGAAAGTAACGGCTTAGGAAGTTCACCACATTAGATGAGGAAACAGGGGGATATTTAACTGGGCATATTTCCCCTCTGGAGTTAGTACATCACTAGGGTGTGTGTGTCTGACATACACACGGCGGGGGGATAATTATTATAGGCCCCAGACTTCTTGAGTAAATCATGGAAATTATTATTGAAGACTATCTATCTATAGTCTTCAATATATATATAGTCTTATATATATGTACATATATATATAGTCATACATATGACTATATAGTCTTCAATTATAATTTATTCAATAATAGTCTTCGATAATAATTTATTATAATATATATAATTATTATTATATTATATAATATATAATATAATAATAATTATATATATATAATTTTTTTCTTTTTACAAATACAACTTTGTGAGACAGTGAACACGTAGGTCAAAATAAAAATCTGCAATGTGGTTCCTGGAAAAAGTGAGCGTCATCCAGCATCTGTCCTTGCGACAACCCTCCTGGCCCAAACTGTGCAGAAACAACGGAAACAAAGACCCTACCGCTCCTGAGGCGCGAGCAGGCCCTCTGTCGGGGACCCCCGGCGCTCGGCGTGCGGCCGGTGAGGGCGGACTGTCCTCAGAGCAGGACTCGCTCCCTGAGAACGGGCCGCTTGGCATTCAAACGAGTGCCCGCCACGCCCTGCTCATGCCATTTCAAGGAAGACAGAAAACGAATGCTGCACATCAATGGATGAACAAAGGTTTGTATATGGTCCAAGTGACTAAAATATAACCTTTCCACAACTCATTCCACTATCATAGTAACATTTATTAATATCAGACTGACATTTCCTATAGAAAGTAGATAAAATTCAGTATAAAAATCCCAATTTGCTAAATTTATTTCATTGAATTAATCAGTTTCAGAACAGAGAGTGACCAGAATAAAGCTTGTGCAAAAATAAGTATGTGTGAAATATTTTATTCAAGGTAAGAAGTTGACAGATTTTGTACAAAGAGCTCAGAATGAGTAAGTAATAAAGGAGACTATTCTAGAAGGGGTCACACTCCAGGGGATCCCCAATATGCCGGCATCGGGAGCATGCCACACCTATGGAGGGCATCAGGCAGGCCCCACACTGTCTGTGCAAAGAATTTCTCACTAACTCACCATAAACCTGACTCCTACAGACTGTATGCAGGCTCTTATGGTGCTTGGTAATCAAATAGCTAATCAGTTCAGAAAATGTGAATTGCCGAGTACCTTTTAAAGCCAATTTTTTTGCTGAGTTGAAAGGTTTTAAAGTTCAAGAATAAGGGGAAGCCAGGCATGGCGGCTCACGCCTGTCATCCCAGCACTCGGGAGGCAGAGGCAGGAGGGTTGCTGAGTTCGAGGCTTGCCTGGGCTACAGAGTGAGCTCAGGGCCAGCCTGAACTACAGAGTGAGACCCTGTCTCAAAAAAAAAAAAAAAAAAAAAAAAAAAAAAAAAAAAAAGAGGAAAATGTGAGTAGAAAAAAGAACCTGTAGATATTTCTCTAAAACCATCAATGCACATTTTCCCATTAATATCTTTGAAATAAAGATATGTTTTTGTTGTTATTGTTGTCATTGTTGTTTTTAGTGCCAAACATCTTAAAATTAAAAATGACTTTGGCTGGGGATTTAGCTCAGTGGTTCCAGGGTTTGCCTGGCAAGCACAAGGTCCTGAATTCAATCCTCAGTACCACACACAATGCCAGGCATGGTGGCTCATGCCTGTAATCGCAGCACTCAGGAGACAGAGGCAGGAGGACTGTTGTGAGTTCAAGGGCAGCCTGGGTTACATAGTGAGCTCAGGGCCAATCTGAACTATAAAAAGCAAGACCTTGTCTTAAAAAAAATTAAAAATGACTTTAAAAAGAGTTAAATAAAATGATTTTGGAGTTGGACCCAGTTTGAAGTCTACACACAAGGGTGACCTGTCACATGCAGACCAACATATACCTTCCTTTAAAACAGTGAGGAGAAAGACAAAACAATGATTGAAAACTTTTTAAAATATAAAAGTGCTATTTCACAATATCAACAATGCATTCTAGAACACATTTACAACTTCAGGGTCTCATATCAGAGGAAAGGTACAATATTTACACATCTGTGACCTATTCATTTCACTTATGAGTATGACCTTAATGTACATCCATTTGAGTATAAATGACTCAATCTCATCTTTCTTTATGGGAGAGTAATAGTGAATATTCAAAGGGAAATGGGGTTTAGGGGTAAATAATAAGGGGAAAGAAAAAATTGATAATAAAAAAAAGAAGCAAAGCTGTGTATGTATAGGGTCAGAGGGTTGTAGGGTGGGTAGTATAATGGGAAAAATAAGAATTAAGTCAAGTCATACTGGTACAAGTGGGGTGTGATTGTGTGTGTGTGTGTATAGAAAATGTACCAATAAATTAAATTAAATTTAAAAATAAATAAAAGTGCTGACCATACTTTAAAGTGGAAAAAGGCAAGTGGAGCCTTCTACCCTGTGCATATTTGCACAAAAACAACAGGGCTGAGTTTTGCTAAGGAGAGTCCACACTCTCAGACCAAGAAGACACACATGCGATGAGTTATATACCAGGGAAAAGGACAGTGTGACTGCACCAAGGGGGCGGAGACAAGTCATACAACCCAGATGCCTCGAGTATGTGCAGGACCTGCAAACCCTGCTCCTCTGTTTCTTCAAGAAGATGAATCGAACAAATGAGGGCAGAGGTTCCTGATCAATTAAGCCATGTGGAGATGACTGTAGGTTACTGTTCGGAATGTAATTCTACCTGAAAGGCCACTGGGTTTCACTCTACAAGGTGGATACAAAGCTGCTAAGAATGAGAAAAGGCAGATATGACAAAACCTATAGAGAGCTTTTCCTGACTGTAGTTTACATGTTTAAAAAGTCACTGTTTTTTTCTTTTGCAAGACTGTGAAGTTGTTGACTTTTTACCGACTTCTTAGGAGATGAAGTGTTGGTGGAACCAGTTTCTAGGGATGTCAAGTTTGCACACACGAAGATCTGAAACGGAGTGTCCACCAAAGTCTTTGTCCCAGAAACATCTCATCTTAATAGTAGCATCAGAACCAGTCCATGGATGTTTACTAAATGGATATTTCTCTAGTTCAAACAAGTCAGCCATTAGGGAGGAAGATCAAGGAGTTACAAGCCAGAAAGGGGTTGTTCACACAGAGACTTGGGCCACATAGGTCCATGCAGGTTTGCCTGACAGCATCATCCAGAAAGTGTTTCCACTCGTACAAAGAGAGAGCCTACGATCTCTCTCGCTGGTGCACTGAGGGGGCCTGGATAGTGCATATTCCCAGCCTGTGCTCCGGGAAAAGCAAAAGCAACACAGCAAGCGGAAATTGTACCTTGTTAGTTCCGCTTTAATCATTTTCTAGCGCTCGCCTCCTGCAGACAGCTTTGAACCCAGATGAGCTGAAGGCTATGTGTGCCCTGCTGCAAGCACACACCTTACAGAATCTAATTAACCCGTTTCATTCATTTCTAGCCCAGGAGCCTGGTTTCCATGGTTTACCAAGCACCAGGATCACATATATGCATACAGCTAATCAGAGAGGTACATTCCAAGGGGAGGCTATATTTTAATCTTTTAGTTATAATTGCAATTTGAAAATAAGTCCTACACAAAATATAGAGAGATATTTTTAGGAGTTTCAAAGATACCATGATTATTACTTTAGTGCGTGTAGGATACTTTGAAAATACGTAGAGAATTTATATACTGAGACTTCCTTAGACATCAAGATGTCTTTGCATTTAAAACAAAACCCTGAGTTGCCTCAGGGAGAGAAAATACATGTGGCATTTTGCAGACACAATAGAACATGAGGTCAGTACCCTCTTCACGGCACACACTTCCCATCAGCGTTAATGAGAAGGCTACGCACACATATTAGAAAAAAAAAAAAGACCCCACAAGTTCTAAATCGCAGCTGAAAGACAGCCTTGCTATCTGCCAAGGAGCAATTTAATTAAACTCTTATTTATTGCTATTCCCTCCAGTTTCATGGGCTGTAGGAAGCGGCGGCAGCTCCTGTGTTTGCTTATTGCAAAACCAGTCTTGCTTGCTTTCAACAGGGTTTTTAGATCAATAGTCATTGAGACATATATCGCAATCTGACTTGCGCACTGAAGTTGTTGTGTCTTAAATGAAAAATGAAGCATACTTATTGTATTTGTAACTAATGTTCCTTAAAAGTAAAGCAAATATTGATATTCCAGGCGCACATAAAAACCAAGATCTATAACTAAGTGTGTAAAATGCACACCACACGCATTTAATAATCATACTCCATTTTCAATAACGGGAAACAAGGTACAATGACTGCAATAAGTCACCAGCCTCTTTTTTCCCCAGCAAGCAGCACATTGTTTTATTACGATAGAGCCATCCTGCCACACGACATTTTACAGCACGTGTACAAGAGCCATAAAGACACGGGCCCATCCAAAATGATGTAGCAACGACCCTCCTGGCTTTCCTGACACTCGCAACTTTGCATTTTATGCGAATTTCATATTTGGTTGATGTGTCTGCAATGAAATCAGTACTGCCCAGAAGAGAGATGATTCTACGTGTCCGTGAAAAGCTACAGCAATAAATAAACCATCAGAGTTTATGTAGATCGCCACCAGAATGTCGAGGGAAGCCCATGAAAGTGCCAGACCCCCTGTTAAACATTTGATAAAAGAGGAGCTGGAAGGCGCGTTTCTAACATGTTTTCCAAGTGATAGAGCTTTAAAGACATTGTATCGCTCCGCACCGTGCCGACGTCTGCAGAGCACCTGGAGGTGAGGGCAGTGTGCTGGGCCGCGGAGCAGCGGTGCCACCCGTCTCGGGGAGCGCCCCGTCCGGCTCCAGCAGGAAGCGGCGGTGCTGCCGGAGAGAGGAAAGCAGCGGGCCGGGGCCACAACACACAGAGAAGCGCGTGCACTTGAGCCTTGAAGATAGGTGTGCAGTGGGCTACGATAATTAGGGGGTGAGGAATAATAACTAACGCCCCTGTAATTGAAAAGGCCTACTTCTAATAAAGAAATGAACAAGAAGTTTTGTGTCCTCAGCCACACACATGGCATGTGATTCAGCACAGCCAGCTGACGGCGGAATGTGTCCATTTAGAAAGATTCTGGGAATGGTTTTTCTAAATTTTATTTTAAATTGAATTCTTTATTGGTACATTTTATAAAGAGCTCACAATCATATTCAACATTGGGGAACTTGTACCAGTATATGACACAAGTTCACTCTCACTTTGAGATGTCTGTTTAGATTTTTTCCTTAAAATATGGTTAAAGAAAAGAAAAAGCCCTTGTATTTGATAAGACACTATGTTAAGTGGTCTGCCGGGCGCTGGTACATATTACCTATCAGTCGATCTTAGAACAGTTTAGAGATGAGACATTTTATACTTTTCGCCTCTATCCATAAAGAAATCAGCTTAGAGGGAAGAACTTGCTTGAAATCACGAAACTGGAGGTGTGGCCTGGCATGTGCTGGCCACACACAAAACTAGTCACGGAGCCCCCACACAGGCGAATAGGTGGCGAACACAGCAGCCGTCATTACATGTGTGCTAGTGGCCTTTTGATGGTCTCTGCTCGATGTTCTACTGCAGATTAAGACATATATTCTGATACCTCCTCACTACTGTCGCTTCTGACAAAAATGGAAAATAGCTTCTTCTGGCCAAGTAGCGACTGAACAGTATATAAGGAGGCCTATTTCTGAAAATTAGATTTATGCATAGGAATTGACTAAAGAATGCCAGTTCGCTGCAGTAACCCAGACGGAAGACTGAACTGTCCTAACCTCTCACCCGGCTCGTGGGGGTGAGGTGACTGAGGTGTGCACTTCCTGCTGTGCACCACTCGTCCAGGACACACCTGATCTCTCATGACTTCGTAGCCCCGTAGACAGGAAAACAAGGCAATATAGTAAAATGACAGAGGCTAAAACTTGTAATTGATCTCAAACTTGTAATTCTGAGGCAATATGTTGCTATTATGTCCTATTCTAAATGAAATAATGGTTGTGGAAAATGGATGTTTCTACGGCTTAATGCACTTCCCTAGGGGAAAAGAAAAAAAATGGAAACACTTTGGCCCACCCTTCTGTTGAGGAGGAGAGGCAGAAATGATTTTCCAGGACTGCGAAACCCAGAAGTCTGGGAGCTATTTATGCACTGAAGGAATAAAGGCAGGTAATGGGATAAGCTGATTTCTGTGTGGCAGGAATAAATACATGGAGAAGCCGAAGAACGGGATGTTGAAGGAGGAAGAAAGGAGGAAAAACAGTTTGGCAAAAGGGAATAATGAAGTTATCACAAAAAATAATAAAAATAAAATAAAATGTATGCCTCGGGTGTTCCTAGTACATTCTCCATTCCTGAGTCCAAAGTAATAGAGATTTTACTCAGGCAAAGAAAGTAATAAGGAGAATAAACAAACATAAAAATGACTCCAAGCTCAACACGGTGGATGCATTGAGCAAGCACTCCCTAGGCCTGGCGGCTTGGCTTGCGATTGGACGGACAGTCACCACGGGGGACACAGGGCAGCTGTGAGAACAGGCGTGGAGGAAATGACCATCCCAGAGGCACCGCACAAGTGATAATTCACCCTTTTTGCTGACTCCATCCCTTGGAACTGGGACCCATTAGTCATATTGATCCCAGATCTTCCGCCCTGACTGCTACAGAGCACTTGCGATGACAAAATCAAGTTGTTCACATTCTTCATTGTGTCGCCTTGCAAGTAAATGGATTTGGCACTGAGAAAACACGTCGCCTGCACGGGCTCCGTCCCTCACCCTGAGAGATCATGATCGCTTGTGAAGAATGCATTAGCCTGGCTCACCTGTGAGGGGCCATGACAGCAGACGGGAGCAGCTGGGCCGGGGAGTCCAACATGGTGGCTGGGAACTCGGGCACAGCCTGACTTCGTCAACGCGGGCAGAACCGTGTCCCCACACTGGACCCACACAGTCCCCGAACCCTGGATCCAAACGCTGGGCTAAAGAGCAAGCCTTCCTGTGAGGGTGTGAGTCCACGGGGGACATTTGTCTAGCGGAGGATGCCCACCGCCGGCAACACGAGCACAGGCCAGCGCCCGCCCTGCCAGGCAGCGGCCGACGGGGAGCAGAACTCGGCAGAAGGGCGGCGCGCCTGCCGGGCGGCGGTCTCTGAACCGGGCATGTTTGTGGCGCGTCTCAGCGCGGCTCCAGACGCTCAGGCCCACGGGCGTGGAGCCGTCTCGCCAGGACGGCCGACGCGCAGTCCGTGGCTCTAGTTGGTCGTCGTGAGTGACGGGGGACAAGGACTGAGGGGCGCAGCTTCTCGGCTGGAGGGCCCGAAGGTGCCTCGGCTCCTCGAGTGGAGCAGGACAGCCCCAGGCTCGGCGGCAGCTCGCACCAGCGGTCCACACGGGCGCGGCCGACGCTGCTTCGGCCTCGTGCTCACGTCGGGGCCAGGATTAAGCACCGAGGGGCCGCCGGCTACAGCAGCTGCTCCGACCCCCGCGCCGCAGCAGGTGCGGGGAGCCAGCGGGGCAGAGGCCAGGGGCGCGGGAGGGGCCGCTCCGGACCTCCTAGGGGACAAGGCCGGCGCCGGACCCAGGCCGGAGGGACCGGACAGCCCCAGCGGAGCGCAGGCCGCGGACGGGGCCGAGCCGGAGGTGAGCCAGGCGGCCTGGAGCCGGGCTCCGCGGTGTGGACACGAAGCCGGCGCGTCAGTGCCGCCGTCCTGTCTGCTCGGAGCTCGGGTCGGCGGCGCTGAGAGGAGCGCACAGCAGGGGACAGCCGCGGAAGGGGATCAAAGCCCCGCAAGCGGGAGGATCTCCCGTTACTTCAAGTAGAACAGGGGCGACTACGAGGGGGGAGGCCGCGTGCAGCGAGCGCAGAGGCGTGGGCGAGGCTCCGCGTGAGCAAGACCTCCGGCGCTCCGTCCTCTGCTCCCTCAGCGCGGAGCTGGGCCGAGTCGGACGCCCCGAGGGTGGCAGGGACCGTGGCCCTAGGCGGACGGAAACGGGCCCCACGGGACAGGAAAGGCGGCGGCGCGCTGGCGGGCGCCGCTGAGAAGAGGGGGCCGGGAGACCCTCTGCACTCTTGTCTACACTCGTTCTGGGAACTTTTAGGCGAGTTTAAAATTACTTTAAAAGAACTTTTTATTCTCTTTCATTTTTTTCATCCAGTGTCTTAGTCACTTCCATGTTACTGCAATAAAATGCCTGCTATCCACAAATTAGAGGAGGGTTTCTTTCGGCTCAGGATTACAGTCCTGGGCTGGGCTGGTGGGCTCCAGGGCGGAAACAGCCTCCCGGAAGGGCCTGGAGGACGAGCTGCTTCTACCCTGCAGGCCCGAGCGCAGAGACATCGGGGCCCGGGGGTGGGGTCCGGCACCCTCGATCCTGGCCCCGGCCATCCCGCTTCCCACAGCACGGTCTCCACGGCCCAGCCATGTCCCGGGGTCCCACCTGGGAACACAGGAGGCTTCCGGGCACTGCCCAGATCCGAAGCATAACGACTCCGACTCAGGAAACTGAGCTAGGAGGGTCTCAGGTTCAAGGCCAGCTGGGGGAACTCGGTGATATCTTCCTCAAAATAAAATAAAAAGGGCTCGGGATGTACCTCAGTGGTACTGATGATTTAACATCCATGAGGCCCTGGTTTTAATCCCCAGCATGGAAATTAATAATAATAATAATTTTAAAAAACATTATTCCAGGCTGGGGACTTAGCTCAGTGGTTCTGGCACCTGTCTTCCCAGTGCAAGGTCCCGAGTTCCACCCCCAGTACCACAAACAAAACCAAAAACTGAACAGCGTTGATCCAACAATGATACAGAGAACTACAGGTCAGTTTCAAACTTCCTCCCAGCTCTACACTCGCAACCGCAACACTGGGTCCTCGAGATAAAAATGTAACACAAACACCGAAATAAGGAAACACAAATGTGGCTGGCACCGGCTGCCAATCTCCCAGTGCCCCTCACCGCCCTGCGAGCCCAGGTCCACGTTTACCAGGGAGGCAGACAGGCCGCTCTGCCCCCTGCAGCACACACGGTGAACCCTTCTGAGCAGGAGGGTGACGGCCTGCCGTCCAGCCCCGTCTCCGTCACCCTCCCCCTGCTCCCCGGGAGCCCCCAGAATGACCCTGAGAGGAGCCGCTGTGCCTGGCCGTCCACGCCCTCCCCCCGCTTGCGCCCACCGTGCTGGTCTTGTCCGCGGAGAATCCTCTCCCTCATCTCCCTGGCACCCAGGCGCCGACGTGCTGCTCTGCAGAGCGGGGCTGGCAGAGCTCCTCCAGCTTTGGGGGTGACACGCGGGCCCCAGGTTCGCTGCCGACGGGCCTGGCTCCCAGAAACGTCCACCTTTTCGGTGGCGCTCTTGGACAGGTGGCCGCTCGCCGGCTGCTACTCCTTTGCAGATTCATTCCGCGGACCGGACGCTCGAACTTGTCGGGGAGAGAGACCACGTCTCGTTTATGGCCGCACGCTCTGAGGCAAAGCCACTTGTTAGACAAACTGAAATCCGGAACAATGAGGGCTTAAAACGGCGCCAGCTCAGGCCGGGGAGCGGTCGCAGCCGCCTCCCTCTCCGGCACCCCCGCTACTGCGAGCGGCAGGGGCCTGGCGCCCAGGGCAGCGGGCAGCGGGCAGCGGGCAGCGCGGGCGCCAAGGGGCCCCGGCGGCGGAGCCAGCCCTCGTGGCCTCGGGTCTCACCTCGCCGGGTCTCGGCAGCGGCGTCAGGTCCGTCCCGAAACCCAGGGCCCGGCGCTCGCAGGGAGCGGGCTCGGGCCGCAGCCCCGCCAGGGGTCACAGGGAGATGGTGACTTCCGAGAAGCGGGCCCTCTCCCCCAGCACATCTCTCCCGCGGCCCTCTCCACAGAGCGGCCCAGAGGCCCGGGGAGGGAGGGAGGCTCTGCAGCGGCCGCAGCGCTGCGCTGGAGCCGGGTCCCACGAAACCGCCGACCGCCCGTCCCTCGCCCTGAGCGAGGCCGAGCCGGCGCCCTCAGAGGGCCGCAGTGAGCCCTGCTGAGCAGCGCTGCGGGCAGCGGATCCGCGCAGGACGGGCCAGGCTGTAGCCGGCGCGGAAGCCGCGGCACAGGAACCGCCGGCTCAGGCCGAGCGGACTCGGTTCTGTGCGAGTCAAATTCCCCGCAGCGCGGGATCCTCAGCGGTTCAGCTCCGGACCTGGGACGTCTGCCTTGAAAGCCGAACTGCTCTAAGCCAGTGACTGTGAGCTGCGCGCCATGGGCGCCGGGCAGCCGCCGAGCTTGAGTGGACACCTACGGTCCGCGGGCGCAGGCTGCTGCCGTCGACACCCACAAAAGCCCTGGTACTTTGAGTCACTCGCCATGTCCGCACTGACTGCGCCAAGTCTGCGGCGGCTCCGAAGGGGCATCACAGCGGCTTCCAAAGCTACGCAGCGCAAAGCGTGACAAACGTGTGGCGCCGTGACAGAGGCTGTGCAGGGTTCCTCCGCCAGGCACGAACGCTGGGCCCGACGCTAAACCGCCCCAAGACAGCTGGGCGCACGAAGCCGGCCCTGTGGACGGAGGCTTTTCTGCAGGCCTCCGCCCCACTCAGGAGGGAGCCAAGGGCGCGGTCTAATTCACCAGCAGTTTCGGGGGAACTGTCCCCGGAGCCGCCGCCCTCTGGTCACCTACACGCGACTGCAATCAAAGGCATCCCCGGAAGGTGAGTTTCTTCCCAGACTACACACAGCCATCAGCGTTTGGAGATCGTGGCGGGCAATGAACAGGCTGCTTCCTCCAGAGGCAGCTGCTCTTGTGTTATTTCCACTTTATCGCCCTCTGCCTGAGAAACAGAACCGTCTGCGTTTGCTAAGCGGATCGGGAGGGCGTGTGGCTCTTCCCAGAAACCTTAACATCCAGGCGGGCTCAGCAGGACCGGGGTGGGGTTCTCGACTCCCGCCCGGGGACATCGCTGCCGAGTCACAGAACCGAAGCTCTGTCTGCAGCGGCCTCTAACGCTGCTTTTGCTTCTGCATAATTCATGATATAAAGACTGTTTATTGCCGCTAAACTGTATGCGACGACACAGGACAGAGAAATAGTTCTGTGCCTCCACTGTGTTCACTTAGAATCATACATTTTCTTTCTTCAAGAGTGTTTTACTTCAAAAGATTTTTTTTTCTTTTTTACTATCGATTGATGCGTTCCTGGCCTTCTGAGTTTTTTTTTTCCCAAATCACTCGTCCTCTTGATCCATTTGTTTCTTTGCGTGTAAGAATTCTTAAGCACAAAATGCAAATTTTCTATTTCATCATGCTCACAGAAGATAAAGGATGTGATTTTTTTCTAGAAGAAAAGAAGTGGGTGGGTAGAGAGTTTGGTGATAGTGTTTCTCCACCCCTCCCGAATCAGCTCAGCGTCGTCCCCGGCACAAAGCTAAATTATCTCTAGAATCAGAAGGCAGCACAGATTCCAGTGGCGCCAAAGGCAGACATTGCTTCCTGTTGGGGAGCGACAGGCTCAGGACCGGAATCACAGAGATGGTCACGCGGTACACATGATCCTGTGCGAGGCCGCGGATCAAACCTGGGCTTCACATGTTCGGGGCATGTACTCCACCGCTGAGCTGCCTCCCAGCCCACGAAAGACACAGATCAGTCGGACTGTACATGCGCGCACACTCGTGCCCAGGCAGCGTAGCACAGCACAGAGCCCCTGCGCCAATACCCACCGCCTGGGCACAGTCACCCACGCTCAGCTGTGGCTTGACGTTGCTAAATTAACACTTGCGCAATAAGTTAGCCTCACATTTTACACTGCATATTTCTTGATACAGGAGTCGTGCACCTGTCCACCGTGTCCTACCCAGCCGTAGGTCACTGACCAGCGCCCCGGGTATCAGTCAGCTGGCAAGGTAAGCCAGCCCTCGTGTTTGAGTGACCCTGGTTTTCCTCAGTAATGGCCTTGAAGTAAAGAAGAGTGTTGTTGGCAATTCAGACATGCCAATGAGAAGCGAAAAGGTGCTTCTTTTCAAGGTGAAAAGGTAAAAGGCGCTTGATTGATAAGAAAAGAAAAAAAATCATATGCCAAGTTTGCCAAGATCTACGGTAAAATAAGATATTCTAAGAAAGACAGATCACACTGCATAACTCATAACCCTATGTTGTTCTATTTTCTTATTTATTGAGCTAATATTTTACTGTGCCTAACTTGTGCATTAAACATCACTGCAGGTGTGCACGTGTGAAAGAAAAGCTGGCACACACAGGACACGGCGCTGCTCATCGTTTCGTGTACCAGCGGGTGTGCTGGAGACGGCCTCCCTCGGGTAAAGGGACAGACGACAGCACCGGCACGGCTCAGCGCCTGGAAAGCAGCGACTTAGCTCGGGACGGGCCTGCGCCTGCACCAGTGCCTAGAACGCAAGAGCAGACACGTCAGGCAGCTTTGTCAGGTAGGTTAAGAGAAAGGGCTCCGAAGTCAGGCTGCCCGGATCAGACGCCGCCTCCGTCCCTCGGTGCGTGTCTCTGACTAAGCTGCTGACCTTACACACGTTTTCTTATGCCCGGAACCAGCAGCGACCTACCTCACAGTCAGCTTGGGGGGGCGGTGCACGGTGGCCGCCGTGGAGAACAGGCCCATGCAGCGGGCATCAGCTGGGCAGTAGTTTCCCGGTGAACAGACAGGTCGGAGTAACCCTAACTGAAAAATCCGAAATCCTAACTACCAAAATGCAAAACCTTTTGAATAACATCATGATATTACATGTAGAAAATTCATGCACAAATTAAACATATTTTATAAAATTACCTTCAGGCTGGGCTGCAGATTTGGCTCAGTGGTTCCAGCGCCTGCCTCACAAATGCAAGGTCCTGAGTTTGATCCCGGTAACCACATAGAATGCTGGGCGTGGAGACTCACACCCACCAGCCATCAATACCGTATACCACAGTGCCGGGCATGGTGGCTCATGCCTGTCATCCCAGCACTCGGGAGGCAGAGGCAGGAGGATTGCTGAGTTCCAGGCTTGCCTGGGCTACATAGTGAGCTCAGGGCCAGCCTGAACTACAAAGTAAGACCCTGTCTCAAAAACAAAAAAAATTACCTTTAGGTTACAGTGTATAAGGTTTATATGAAAGGAATAAATTTTGCATTTAGAGTTGATCTCATCCCTAAGATACTTCATTGCATATACATTAAATATTCCAAAATACAAAAAGGTGCAGGGAACCCTTGACCTGGGGATTCTGCTCATTCACTGGCTGTGACTCAAGCTGATCATCTGGACGCTCAGGATCCTCTAATGGCCTCAGAGTCTCGCCCTGTCCACAGGCAGATCTTGGTGTCCACAGAGACCCTGGCCTGGGATCCCCTCAGGGGCAAATGCACCCCAGATCCACCATGTCCCAGGTCCACCTGGGTCACCTATTGGGGTGTCTGAGGGGTATGACTGGCACTGTCTGTCCTGGAGGGAATCACTGTGAACAGCTATACCACGGAAGCACGAACACTTAAATACAAGAATTAGAAAAGATACTTAAAGCGATGACATTCCCTGAAAGCCTTGGATGGGAAGATCATGCCATCTTCGGGGTGGGCTGCCCCCACTGTGAAGTTAGGTATTTCTTAGGCGAGACGTGGGCATCGCTGGGCTGCACGGGGAGGAGCCCAGGTGGGTTACAGAGGCTCCTCCGGGACGGTCACCCGCAGAGGCGGCAGGGGCAGGCGCGGCAGGAGAGCGCAGCCCGCAGCCTGCCGGGGGCACCGGCGGGGTACACAGGGAGCTGGGGGGAAGAGACACAAGGAAAGCGATAAGGTGGGGCTCTGGTGTCGGCCTCAGTTTCTCCCCTCAGCTTTGAAAAATGCAATTGTTAACTTCCGAGCTTCAGGCCTTGCAGGAATCCAGAACGAGGAGAAACAGCAAATAAATAGACATCAGCAACCTTCTGATGTCTTCTATCCTTTTCGTCCTCAGTAAGGAAACAGCTTCCCCGCGCAGGCCGTGGTGAAAAGCAGTATATTAATAGGGTCTGCTCAAGACCTGCATTAATGATGAGGGTTTGGGCTATAGACACTCACTTTTTGAAGAACTTGTATTAACCTCATTTTCCCATCTCTCTTATGATAGCATTTTTTTTTTTTTTTTTTGCAGGGATGTTTTCAGAGAAGTAATTTCCTGGCACTTAATTACTAGTATTTAACCGATTCCACATTCCCTTTTCTTTAGAGTCCATTAGGTTTCCATTACAATATTACACATTCTCGTCAAATGCAGTTTGCTGCAAAGGTCCTCATTGTCAGTCTCCCCAAAGCAAAGTTTATCTGGACTATTAGACATCCGCTGCTTTGGTGGCACCAGATCAGATTAATTATTTATACCTGAGGCCCACTGCTGTAAAATTTGGGCACCTCACTTAACATCCTCTAGTGAATTATTAAGAGACTTATTTTTTTAAAAATAAAATCCTTATTTCATAGTCTGTTTGATGAGGTTAAACACAATAGCCTAGCGATCCTTGTATTAAGTAGTCTCATGTCATTAGATTCTCTCCTAGGTTTTATCCTGGTGAACACATCAGAAAGAAAGGACCCCTTTCTTTGGCTCCTTGTCACAGGGAGGAGAGCAGAGGGCTCTGGGCGGGCACGCAGCCGGTGGAATTACCAAGACCGTGGACAGAGTCAGATCAGGGACGGCGAACCTAGGACAGGCGAGCGAGCCCCAGCCGGGGGTCTGCCACCGCCGGGCGCTCTAAAGGGTTCACCGGCGCTGCCATCGACGGTAGCAGACTCTTCTACTTATGCATCAGGAACAAGAAAATGGGAAAAGGGTCTCAGAGGCTTTCTAGCTGCCCCACCTCCTCCAGGTACGGAGACGCATGTCGCCAAGATAGCCAGTAGCTCATGGTGAACTGCCACTCGCGCATCCTCCGCAAAGGCCGTCCTCGCAACGTGGCACACGGGCCCAAATGGCCAACGCGTCTGACTAAGGACAGCCAACTCGGCTCTGGTCGACTGAGGCAGGAAAAGGCGTCCTCAGGGGCTGCGAGCCGTGCCCAGGACCTCCAGGAGCGCCACGCAGCCAGGCCTGCTGCCAAGCGGCCAGAAACGACGTCCAGACACACCAGGGAGCCAGGCACGCTTGGCAAAGCCCGGGTAGGACACAGCCGTGACGCAGGCCACAGCCAGGCGCTCTGGACCTGCACGAGTGTGGCCCTGCCCTGACTGCAGCGCCGGCCTCCTCAGCCCCCTTCCCCAGGGGGGCGTCTGCACCACACCCTCCCGCTCGCTCAGCTCTGCTCCCGTCCGGTCCGAGACCCCTGATTGGTGAGAGCTAAACACAAAAACCACCGAGCGTCTGGCTTTTCCTGCAGATAAGTGAGGCTGAGAGCACAGCGAGTGTCCGGAGAGCTAAACACAAAAACCACCGAGCGTCTGGCTTTTCCTGCAGATAAGTGAGGCTGAGAGCACAGCGAGTGTCCGGAGATCACAGCGGGGCTGCCACCCCCGGGGCCACGTGGGCATCGGGAGCGGAAACGCTCTTTCCTCCCCAGCTGCCCCTCCCAGCCCGTCATCCTCCAGCCCAGCTTCTCCAGCTCAGCTGACCGGCGCCTTCCTCTGACCAAAGACGGGTTTCCTCGCTCGCTTCCCAGGGATCAGCCAGTGGCCAAAGGACCTGCGCGCTCCCGAGGGGCCGCAGAGCTCCGGCGCCTTCCGCACCCTGCGCCGGCTCAGGCCCCTGACCTTGAGGTTTCCGGCTGCAGCACCACGTGACTCCTGACTCCTTCAGGGCAGGGAGCCGCGCCAGGGCCTGGGGAGCAGTGGCTCAAGGCGGGACGCGTCCCCACTTAGCTCCAGGGCCTTCATTCCCAGAGACACTGAATTAGTGCAGCAGACTGTTTACCTTGATGGGAGCGGAATTAGCCTTAGACACTAAGCCTTTATGACAAGTTTTATTGTCCGAGGCAAATATAACCTGTTAAGATTTACAGGCTTTATTAACAGCAATAACCATTTTACAGCCAACATCAGTAAATCAGGGTTTATTGAGAACTCTACAATTTTAATCTGTGGAAAACCATTAAAATGTCGGATTTTCATTGGACATAATTTCTAACTTTTATGAAAGATAGATTTTGCATTTAATTGGAGAATATAAAAAAGTGCAGTGTGGGATAATGAATTGTTGTGAGAAGAGCAATTTGGTTTCAGCTAAACAACAAGTGTCAAAGGCTAAAGTTGCTGTCTTCAGTTAAAGAGCCCCAAGGTTAAGGTTAAAAGTAGGGGTAGTGACAAGTACGGCCTCACACATTTACCTGTTGTGGGGAGCTCGGGGGCCTTAGAGGGGCCGGGGAGATGCACACTGTAAGGAGTTTGTAAACAGCACCTGTGGAGGCTTCTTTATCTGAAGCAGGAGTTCTGGAGAGGACCTCAAGTTCACATAACATCCTTTGGTAAAGTATTTTAGAAAAAATAATACCAGGTATGAGCCATCTGAACTGTGGGAGGGTAAAGAACAATCAAAATCCACAAGCCCCCGTTGGTGCGCATTGAATTTCTCCATGTGACAAACTGCAAGAGCAGAAGACAGGACACTTTATGGTGCCTTTGTCCAGCAGCGTCCTGTACTCAAGAGCTCTGAGCAGCTCCCTTTCCCTCCTAGAGCTGACAACGTGTTAGACGCCACAAGAAGTTTCCATTTCCTTACATCTGTTTTTTGTTTTTCAGTGTCGGAGATGAAACCCGGGGCCTTGTGGAGGTCAGAGGCCAGGCCTCCACTGCTGAGCTAGTCCCCAGACTTTTCACGTTTTGACGGGCTCCCAACCGTAACAAGGTCATTCCTACTCCCTTCTCAGAGATTCAAGAGGTTCATGCATCCTTTAACACTGAAAGGGAGGAAGAATAACAGCCATCAGAAATGTTTCCCATTCAGTTAGTACTAGAAACGGTGCTAAATGTTTTGCATATTTTGCATGATTTACGTGTCAACCCCACTGCAACCATACAAGGCAATATTGTTCCTATTTGCAGAGGAAGAACTGAAGTTCGAGGTATCTGCTAAACCACTGTAGTTAACAGCATGAGGACATCGAGGCCAGGGTGTCATCGGTATCTTTCTCACTCCTATATTCAGGCTATTGCCCAACATGCCACAACAGGAACCCCTCATTCTCCCATTTCCATATCTCTTTGAATATATAATTAAAACAATAACTCTGCAATGCAGACGTCGCTGTGTATCCATCAGCAATAACCTGACAGCAGAACCTGACAGAGTATCAGGTTATTTAGAGGCCTCGGGTACAGGTAACAGCCAGTACCTTGACGTCAAGACTCGGAACCTCCGGAATGTTGACAGAACAGATTTCTGTCATGTGAAGCCTCTCACTCTGTGAGAATTTGTTACAGCCGCCCTAGGAAACACACACAGGAAATGGAGTTTGGACATGTTGAGGAGGTTGGTGATGGAAAATGAAATTCACCTTCTTCCTGATGTGTCTGTGTCGTGTTTCCCTCGCCTCTGTTCCACTCTTGCAAAATTATTTTCCTCCCGAATTGGATTGTGCCAGAATTTAAATTTCGCACATCCTGTTCCCTTCCTTGTGCTCAGAGCTGAAAGTCACCCTCAGCAGCTCATGATGGAGACAGGAGACAGAGCCCGCGGGCAGAGCCCACTCGCTCAGGGGAGCAGAGTGCCAGGCAGGGACGCAGATGCAGGCTGCGCCTCTGCATTTCCCTGAGCCAACAAGGGTGGCGCTGGCCTCTGGGAGGGCAGCTTGCTTCTCTCCAGAAATGTCCACCGACCCAGCCTTGGGGGCCTTCGGGTCTCTGGAACTGGGCAACCCCTGCTGGGGACAAAACCGGTGAGCATCGTGCCAAGCAGAATATGCCAGAAGCAGGAAGTCAAATATTGTGTGCTTTATTCTTTGAGGAACCTAAACAAAGAAAAACAGAAAAAGGAGAGAGAGCGAGGCAGTGGAGACAAGACAGGAGGTGAGGGAGAAGCGAAGGAAGAGAAGGAGAGGTAACGGTCTCGCAAGCGACGAACATATGCCATATGCGCATGCTCATCTCTCAGAGCACCCTTCCCTGTGCTGCCAACATACATGTGTGTATCTGGGTCTGCACCTGTGTGTGTGTGTTTGTACGCATGTGTGTCTGCTGCATTCATGGGGGATGCGCATGCTTGTGCATTCACTGTTGATCTTGACCAAGATAAACTTTTGCTTTGGTCCATTACCCTATGACACTGCCCATCATTACACTTTCTTTCTCTGCCCTTTCCTTTTCTGTCTTTGAAGACCAGGTGGCAGAGCGCCACCTCGCCTGGTGTTACCAACCAATGAGAAAAATAAATAAGCAACCCCAAAGCCCAGTGGACTTTTTCACCATTACCTGGGGCTAATCTTGGAATAATCTCAAACGTACCTAACAGCCCCAGCCAAGGATCTTTCAGTCAAATGCAAGTGTTCAATGAAAAGTTAATATGAGAAGCACCTTTTATGTTAACTGTACTGGGTAAGCAAAATTGTACATGCTTAGTGTGGGCCAGACATTTTATTGACATGCACGCTATAAAGGAGCTAAATTGAGCCTCCCCTCACATCCTAAGCAACATTTTTGTGGTGAGCACACTGGAAATCTATTTAGTAATTCTTAAAAATATATTATTCATCATAGTCATTCTGTACAGTAGGTTTCTTGCACTTAATCTGCTGTCTAACTGAAATATGAATCCTCTGACTCCCTCCCCTCCCTTATCCTGTTCTGCGCTCAGGTTTCCCACCTTTTTAGATTTTGCATTTACACGAGGCCCTGTGCCCGCCGTCCCTCCGTGTCTGGTGTACTTCACTTAGCGTGATGCTCAGATGAGAGGCTCCCCTGGTGACCTCAGATAAGAGGGTTTCCTTCTAATGCGGAATGAACACCACTCCACTGTCAGAACCCACCCATTTTCCTTATCCGTTCACATCTCAGTTAGGTTTGTATTTCAGTAACAGAACAATGCTGCAAAACACCTGGGATAACAGCTGCCTCTTCAAGGTATCAGCTTCATTCCCTTCCCATACATTCTTTCTAGCGGGGTTTGCTGCATTATATATAATAGTTTTTTTGCTAATTTCTGCAGAACCTCCATACTGATTTCCATAATGGCCGTTCCAATTTACATCCCCACTGACGGTGTACAATGGTTCCCTTTCCTCCACATCCTCTCCAACATTTGTTATCTTTCATCTTTTCGAAAACAGCTATGAGAAGCACTGTTTCATGGTCTGGGAATACAGAGATGAATAAGTAAACAAAAGCCCTCTCATTAAATTTCAGGATAGAAGAAAAAATGAGCAAAGCAAATACAGCATGCTTGCGATAGGACATAAAGAGAAAATACAAAGCAGGCAGAAGGCTCAGAAGTGCAGGTGTGGCCCCTTCACAATGGCATCTAAACAACTTAAATACTTAGGAATCAACCTAACGAAGGACATCGAAGACCTTTACATTGAAAAGTATAGTACTTTGGGGCTGGAGATTTAGCTCAGTGGTTCCGGCGCCTGCCTTGCAAGCACAAGGTCCTGAGTTCGATCCCAGTAATCACATAGAATGCTGGGCATGGTGACTCACGCCCACCAGCAATCAATACCACATACCACAGTGCCGGGTGTGGTGGCTCACGCCTGTCACCCCAGCACTTGGAGAGGCAGAGGCAGGAGGACTACTGAGTTCGAGGCTTGCCTGGACTACATAGTGAGCTCAGGGCCAGTCTGAACTACAAAGCGAGACCCTGTCTCAAAAAACAAACAAACAAACAAACAAAAAAAGAAAAGTATAGTACTTTGAAAAAAAGAGATCAAAAGCATATAAGAAAATGGAAAGACAGCCTTTCTTCTTCAGTAAGAAGAACAAATATAGTGAAAATGTCCATACCTGCAAAACTGTTATGCAGATTTAATGGAATCACAATCAAAATACATCACAGAATTAAAGAAAACAATCTTCAAATCCATTTGGCACCAGAAGAGACCTAGACTAGTGAAAGCAATTCTGGGCGACAAAGCCAAGGCAGGGGACACCACAATCCCTGGCTTGAAATCATACAACAAAGCTACTGTGATAAAAATAGCATGGTATTGGGAAAAAGTAGACTAAGATCAGTGCAACAAACAGAAGATGCAGAAGCAACTCCAGATACACTCAGCCACCTCATCTTTGACAAAGGGGGCAAATATATTCCCTGGAAGAAAGACAGCCTCTTTCATAAACATATTGGAAAAACTTGGCTTCCACATGCCAAAGGTTCAACTTAACCCATATCTTTCAGTAGGCTCTAAACTAAAATCGAAATGGATCAAAGTTCTGCATATTAAAACAGAAACTCCAAATCTGCTAGAAGAGAGGACAGGTAGAACTCTTGCGGACATAGTTATGTAGTTCCTTGTTGATCATAAGGAATCAACAACTGCAGTCTCATCATACTAAAAAGCTTTTGCACAGCAGAGAAACCACCAGAAGAATGAAGGGAAAACCCACAGTGTGGGGAAACATTTTTTGCCAGCTTTTCCTTAGACAAAGGACTGATAGCTATAATATATATGAACTCAAAAAATCAGAGCTTCCCCCAATGTAAAGACCCAGTCCAAAACTGGACATTTGAAATGAATATAGAGTTCTCAGACAAAGAAGGAGAAATGGAAAATAAATATCTGGAAAAAAATTTAACATTACTAGTCAATCAAGAGATGCAAATTAAAGCAACATGGCATCAAGCAGGACCTCTAGTCCTAAATTTCTGAGGACTCTCCACTCTGATCTACACAGGGGTTGCACCAGTCCACTGTCCCAACACCAGTGGAGAAGGGTTCCTTCCTCCCCGCAGCCCTGCCAGAATTTGTTGCTGGTAGTTTTCTTGGGAGCAGCCATTCTTACTAGATTGAAATACAGTCTCAGAGTTGATTTCATTTGAATATCTCCAATGACCGATGATGTTGAACACTTCTTCATGTTTATTTGCTGTTTTTACTTCTTCATCTGAGAAATGTCTATTCATTTTGGATGCCTGTTTTTGAACTGAGTTTCTAAATTTGAGGAGTCTAAAATTTAAAAGTTCTTTATATAAGTCTAAAATAGAGAACAACTCATCATAAAGAATGATAAATTTGAGACATAGAATGACAAATTCGAGATATATGGATGCAGGTTGAGGTAATATTCTTAAATGAAACAAATAGAACACAGATGTATAAATACTGAATACTTTGATGTTAGAAACTACTAGAGTATGGGCCAGAGATTTAGCTCAGTGGTTTCAGTGCCAGCCTAGCAAGCACAAGGTCCCTGCTTTGTCCTGGTAGCAACATACAACAATACCAGGCATGGTGACTCACACCCACCAGCAATCATACCACGTACCACAGTGTCGTGTGTAGTGGCTCTTGCCTGCAATCCCAGTACTCAGGAGACAGAGGCAGGAGGATTGCTAAAGTTTGAGGTTTGCCTGGGCAACATAGTGAGCTCAGGGCCAGCCTGAACTACAAAGTGAGACTCTGTCTCATAAACAAACAAGCAAACAAACAAATAAGTAAATAAACTATGAGAGTAAATAAGGACCCAAATGTATAATAGCATGTAAAACTGGAAGTAAAAGTCCAAAAGGACATGAGGAAGTATGGAGTTGGGCAGGGTGAAAGGAAAGAAGTAAAGGGAAAAATATGAAGAGAGAAAGAAAAAATGGAAACAAAGGTTTTGTGAAGGAGTGTATAAGGGAATGGGCAAAAAACATGACCCAAAGTATATCAAGTACAAATTCCCAAAGATGAAAGTGGTCATAATGCATACCTAAAATGTACCAATAAACTTAAAGGAAATAAACATCCAAAAAAAACCCAAAAACAACACTTAAGATTTCATCTTTCTTTAGAAAGAATGGCTATTAGCACAAAATCAACCAGTAAGAAGTGCCGATGGGGCTGCAGGGAGAAAAGACGGCTTCTTCCCTGCTGCTAAGGGTGCAGACGGAGGCAACCAGTGTGGAGAGCAGTGTGGAGACTCCGCAAAACACCCAGACTAGAAGTTGTGTTTGACTCAGCTGTTCCCATCTTGCTATTTTCTTGAAAGAAAAGCAGGATTCCACGATGGTCTATGTGCAACTCTGTTTATAGCAGCACAGTTCATAATAGCTGAATCTTGGAAATAGCCCAAATGCCCATCAATGGATGAACAGATAAAGATGTGATTTTTAAATACAACAGAGCACTACTCAGCCATAAAGAAAGATGAACTTGAGTCATTTCTAGGTAAACACATAAACCTTGAGATTATACTCTTCTGTGAAACTCAGTGTACACGCATGCTCAAATATTACCTTATTCCTCTGGTGTGAGAAACTGAAAGAGTAAATAAGGACCCAAATGTATAACAGACATGGGGAGAGTAGGACAGGAAGAAAGGGAAAAGAAAACATGAGGAACTTGGAAAAATGGAAGCAAAGCTTTTGTACATAAGGAAGGGAGGAGGCGTTGATGGGAAGGGAAAGGATAAGAAAGAAAATAATTCAAGATACATCATGTACAAGTACAAATTCCCTATGATGAATGTGATAATTATATGTATCTAAAATGTACTGAGAAAATTACTTTAAAAAATGAGTATACAGGTGTGGTGTGGGAAAGTGATGTTTTCAAAACAGCAGACCTCACTGAACAGGTGATATTTGAGCAAACCCTGAAGTGAGAGTTACGAAGTCCTACTGCAGCGGGGAGGAAGGTTCCAGTGGAGGCCAGCACATGCAAAGGCCCCGTGGTAGGAGAGGGTCAGTGGATCTGCGAGAATGAGGAGAATGTGGCTGGAGGGGAGCAGGTGAAGGGCAGCAGAAGACGAGAACACTGCAGGCCGGGTCGCACTGGGCCTTGTAAGGCACTGCAGGAAAACAAACCTTACCCTGAGTGCTGGAAACCTTTGGTCCACGGGCCACTGATCCAAACATCAGTCTTCATGCCTTGAAAACGCAAACGTTGTGCCAGGTACATATCTAAGGTGTAAAGTGGAGTCCTAGACATCTGGGCGTGTTAGGCTCCAACGGCCCATGCGTGGTGTGAAACGTGAGTGTCCTCTCTAGCTCCTCCCACAGCGGCAAACGTCCTCAGCAGAGGCTCCGTGCAGAACGGAAAGGCAACCCGAGTCGGCCGGGGGCCGTTTCAGGCAGGCGGACCGGCAGAGGCCGTGCCTTTCTGGGCAAGGACCACAGGCACGTTGGGATTCCGAGAGCCGGCAGCGGCCGCAGGGCGCAGGGAGACGCCCGCCAGCCCCGGGCAGTGCGCTCTTTGTCCGGGGCAGGGAGCAGCCAGAGAAACTCAGGATCTTTACATTCTTCATTAAGTACAAATCTAAAAATAAGCGTTTTCTTTTCTAATCATTTTATATCATACATGGAGCATTCACTTTAATTTTCAAGTCCGCTTACTTCATTTTTTTGTTTGTTTGTTTTTGTTTTGAGACAGGGTCTCGCTTTGTAGTTCAGGCTGGCCCTGAGCTCACTATGTAGCCCAGGCAAACCTCGAACTCAGCAATCTTCCTGCCTCTGCCTCCCGAGTGCTGGGATGACAGGCGTGAGCCACCACGCCCGGCGCTGCAGTAGTGGTTTTGATTGCTTTTGGATGTGAGTCACCACACCCAGCACTGTATGTGGTTACCGGGATCGAACTCAGAACCTTGCGCTTGTGAGGCACACGCCGGAACCACTGAGCTAAATCTCGGGCCCTACTTCATTTTTTTGAACCGTTTGAGCTGCGACTAGTGTTCAGCCAGCGTGATCTCTCTCCGAATGGCGAGTGTGTCTTTTTGCATTTGCTTGTCCCCGTTTTGTTTTTCTGATCACAAAATCCCATCTGTGTTTTAGTGAAAACATGAGGCAAAAGCTCTGAGATTTTTGCCTTTTTTAATAAAGAAGTATCTGTGCTTCCCAGTGGATACAGTATATACAAACACAGTTTCTTACCTTCCCTTTGAAGAGTCTCCATGGTACTATCTCCTGCTAAACTCTGGCCGAAGTTTACAGATTTATAGAAATTTTATTAATTTTTCAAAATATGTGTTGATTTTAGCTCTGCCCCAACTGTGACTACAGTATCAATCAATAAGAGTGCCTCAGAGATGTAGGGCTTTTCTACTACCATGGTACATTATTATGCATCATGATCGTATTTAACAATGTGAAAGAGGAAACGTCTAGAAGCTATACCAGGAGCAGACCTAATCCATGGCGATTCTGGGTCCTGGAAGCGCCACCGTGGAGGAGGGCCGGCGGCTCGAGAGCCTGCGTTTGGTCACACCTGACAAGCCTCTCCAGCCCAGGGCCGATGTAACACACGCGCAGTAGCTGGTGTCCCCAGCGAGCGAAGAACGAATTAGCTGGCTGAGGCACTCAGGGCCAGACACGCACTGAAATGGTTCATAAGCCAGAGGGTACACGATGAGCTGCACTGGGCACACAGGCGACGCACCTGCTGAGCCCAGGTCGCCGGGGCTGCAAAATCACAGATCCCATGCCCCGCAGGCAACCGCACGTGAGCAGGGTCAAGAAAATCCACAGGAGGTGATTCTTTCACTGACTTTTGCTCTTACAACTGTTTCACCACTTCTAGAAACTGGCAAGCATGACCAGCAGCGAGAATACAGAGCCAGGCCGCTCCCTGCTGCCTCAGGCCTGGCCCTCCGTGGCACCGGGCCGGGCCTGCCTTACCTCTGCGGCAGGGACTCCCTCGGGCGGGCGGCAGTGCAGGACGATCATGCCCTCGATGGGAACCTCCCTTCCTTGTGGGTCTTGCTCGAAGTTCTTCCGTAAATCTGCAAAGAAGTTTGAAATACGTGACACTCTGTTCTAGCGCTGGAGTAATTCACACCTGCGCCAAGTCAAAGAGTGAGGTTAATGCCGCAGCCTGGATCCATGAAAACAAGTGGTCCTGTCAGGAGTTCCGGGCTAAGAGTGTCATTTTGTCATTATTCATGAATGTACTTGTGATACAGCGCAGCAGAAATTTCTGATTGGTTTCTATGGACGGGAAGGATGAAAAAAATCCTGGTCATTTCTCGAGCTTTGCCTGTTCAGCATCTGATGAAACACACAGCCTAATAAGTTGTCACCTACGGTGATTAGTCAGTTGAGAGGCACAAGATTTTTTATTAACTGAAGAATGCATTATTAATCTATAACCTCTGTCATTCCTTTAAACCTGTAGGGGGCCATGAAGATGGTCACAGAGTGAGATACCTACGAGTCTTTTTATTTGTAACCAGGAGGAAGGGCAACCTTCATCCACAACAAAATCTATAACCTACCCGACCAAACATGTAATTAAAAGCTACAACGCCCTCTAGCCCAGCAGTGATAGGAGTATGTGGGTGGTGCCCTTGACAGGCGCCCATGGCACTTTGAAAACAAGTTGCACTGTTGACCCCCCCACGAGGGCAGGGTGACAGCGGAGAGGTTAATTGGCCGGCCAGGGGTCACAGCCTATCGGCGGCAGCGCGAGGGAAAATCCACTAAGCTTTCTGACACCCGGTCCACAGCCGCCCAGTGGAACTTTCTCGAGGAAAAGGACACTCAGGGATAGGCCTGCAAGTTGAGGGCAGGGAGAGTCATTTACATCTCTTTCCTCTGGGTAAATGCTTCAGTGTGGAAGGAAGGTAGTTGGCCTCTGCTCTTGGGTGGTTTCATGAGGGCGCTTCCCTGATCCAGCAGCAGAAAGGTAATTCTTGTCACTTGCGTGCACGGCGGGGGGGGGGGGGGGGGGGGGCAAGACAGGTTGTTTACAAGGTTTCCTCAATTTAAAAGATTTTCCTCTCCCACCCTGGCAATATATTTTTCTTCCAATTGAGTATCTCAAATTACAGGCTGTGGATTTATTGATTTAATTTTCTTCAGTGCTTACAATAACATGAAATATGTTCCCTGTAAGAAGCACAGCTCCAGAATCAGTTACATCTTTATATATTATATAAATACAGTAAACTTGCTTTTAGTGAATCAAAACCACTCAGTGAATAGCAAGCACTGTGTTCCGTGGGGTCCACTTTCTCCTCTGAACTTTCCTCTTAATGTTTTCCTTCCCCGAGGAACCGCTCACTTCTGCCCCGAGGAGTGTCATACATTTCGGCGCTTCCCAGCTGTCGACAAGGCAGAAGTCCTCAGAACTTCAAATGCACGCGGGTTCCAGTGCTGTTCCCCACACGAGAGAGCCGGCGGGGACATCCTGACCCTGCGCTCCTGACTCCAAGCGAAGGAAGTTTCCATGACGATGCCAGAACTGTGAGGGAAGTGACCGAGGAAACCCCAGAACGAGAAAGCCCGCGCTTCATGCATAATTCAGCCACAGATCGTCCTCCGCTCTCTGACAATAAAACTTCAAGACAAAAATAACTTTCCCATGGGATCTGACTTCATCAGAACTATATTAAAATTATTCTAAAAGAGTGACAGTTATTCCGGAAGTAAATAGGTCATTCAGACCAGAAAAAAATGAAAAAAGAAGTATCAGAGTTAAAATACAATTTGGATCAAAGGGACGTAGTCATCCAGCAACACAGCACACATGTCCTCTTCAGTGGTTCGCACACTTTCTCCAAAAGAGATCATATTTTAGGTCACACACTCAGATGTAACAGACATTGAAACCTGAAGTGGTTGCCGGTCTCTCATCCTGTCACAGTGGAATGGTATTAGAAAGCAACACCAAAACAAACTACAGGAACCAAGCAAGCAGACTGAGCTCGAGCAATAGTCCGCTGACCAATGACTAAGTGACTGAAAAAACTGAATGAGAAATTTAAACATTTCTAACATCAAGTTGAAATGGAAACATAACAGATAAGACCATAGGAAGTATATTGAAGGATTTTTGGAGAACGAGTTCATAGCTGCAAGAGTCTATGTTAAAAAAATCAGAGTGATCCCACATAGCCAAATGATACATTTCAAAGACTTAGAAGAACAACAGAATAAACCCATAAGAGAAAAGCCTAAAAATCAGAGCTGAAAGTCATGAAATAGCATCTAAAAGAACAATATGGTGTATCAGTCAGCTTTTGTTGTTGGGACAAGGTACCCGACATCCACGATTTAAAAGAGAACGGGTGTAATTTGTCTCGAGATTTTAGAGGTTTTCCATCTGTGACTCACTGGCTCTACGGCAGAAATGTGAAGGTGGGAGGAGGTGATGAAACAAACTGCTTCATCCTTGGCAGCCAGGCAGCAAAGCAGACCAGAACCAGGAGGGCAGGAGCGAGGGGCGGGCACAGGCCCCAGGCCGCCCCTCTGCAACCCACCCAGAAACAGCCAGTTCTGGCTTCGTCGGTTCCCATCCTCTCAACGGACCTCAAGGCCAGGCAAGAAGCCACTCTGTCAAAATGATCACACTCAACAAGAAAGGAGAGAACGAGTGATTTGGAAAGAAAAACAAGGTTGATACATCCTTAACTAAACAAAAGGAAGAGAAGATTCCAACTGATAAAATTAGAAGCTACAGATACTACAGCAGTAGCCCTTGAAATCCAGAAGACACAGAGCTATTCTGAACATTTATGTTCTAGGAAGTTGGATAATCTAGGAGAAATGAATAAATACCTGGACACATATGGCCAGCTGAAATCAAACCAGCAGGGTATAAAAACCTAAACAGATCAATGACAAGCAATTGGATTGAAGCAGTAATAAAAAAGTTGCCCAACAATTAGCCCGGAAGCAGACAGATTTACTGCTGAATTTTATCACATCTTTAAACAAGGTCTAATTCCAATTCTCCTCAAACTATCCCATGAAAAAGAAAGGGAATGGATACTTCCAAACTGATTTTATGGAGTTGTGCCAACCTAATAACAAAACCAAATAAAAACTCAGCAAAAAAGGAAAACTTTAGACCGATATCCATGGTGAGGATAGATACAAAATGTTGAACAAAATACTTGCAAATTGGATTTAATGACACATTAAAAGATCAGACACTGTTGGGCCAGAGATTTAGCTCAGTGGTTCCGGCGCCTGCCTCACAAGCGCAAGGTCCTGAGTTCGATCCCCGGTAACCACATAGAATGCTGGGCGTGGAGACTCACGCCCACCAACAATCAATACCACATATCACAGTGCGAGGTGTGGCGGCTCACGCCTGTCATCCCAGCACTCGGGAGGCAGAGGCAGGAGGATTGCTGAGCTCCAGGCTTGCCTGGGCTCCATAGTGAGCTCAGGGCCAGCCTGAATTACAAAGCGAGACCCTGTCTCCAAAAAATAAAAATAAAATAAAATAAATCAGACACTGTGATTTAGCCTATTTCCTTCCAGGGATGGAAGGGTTTAAAATAAGTAAATCAATAAATATACCACGAAAATAAAAGCTAAAAGTCCCCCGATCATCTCAGCAGATGCAGAAAAGACCTTCAACAAAATGAATATTCCTCCATGATAAAGTCTGGAAATGAACAGGTACAGGAGGACTCACCTCGACATAGCAAAGGCTGTCTTACTTTCTCCTCTCTGCTGAGACATGATACCCCAAACTTGCGAATCAGAAGAGAGGTTCCCTTGACCTCACTGTGTGCACACATTCACCCCCCAGCCAGCCACCTCCAGGGCAGGGGACACAGTGGTGGTTACACAGCATCTGGCACAGCAGCGACAGAACCAGCGGAAGAGGAGTGAGGGGCCGGCACAGACCGCAAGGCCGCCCTCTGAGACTCGCCCAGAAACATCCCGAGCTGGGCTTCACCAGTGCCCGTCCTCATGGGGGGTCTCTCGAAGAGCCCCCCTGGCAAAACTATCACGTCAGGCAATAAATGGGAGAATAGGTGCTTCGGAAAGAAAAGCAAGATTGACACACCCTTAAGTAAACCAAAGGAAGAGAAGATCCAAACTGATAAAATTAGAAGCTAGAGATACTACAGCAGTAGCCACCTCCTAGCAGGCAGCTATCAGGGTAGGAGGGAGAGAGATAGACCCTTCCAGGCCACGCCCCCAGGGCCCACCTCCACCAGTCAGGCTTTACCTCCCAGTTTATACATCCCGCCGTGATCCAATCAGTTTAAAGCCCTACCTCTAGGCACACATGGGTTTGGAGGAACCTCTAGACAGAAACTGTAACAAAGACTACGTATGACAAACTCACATCCAAGAGTACACTGGATGGGGAAAAACAATGCATTTCCTCTAAAATTGAGAACACGCTCACTGTTCCTGTTCTAGAGAGTACTCAGGGTCTTTGGCAAGAGAAAGAGTCAAAAAGGAATGGAAATAAAAGGCCGATTATCCCTGTTCACAGCTGGAATGATACTGCAAGAGAGAAAGGCCTGCAAGCTCTATCACAAGACTTTTAGATCTGATTTTTAAAATTTAGCAAAGGGGTAGGATATAATCTACAGTTTTCCTCAACATTACTCATAAAACTTGCTAAGAAAGAAATCGGTAAGACAGTTTCACTCACAATAGCTTTTAAAAAAGAAAAATGAACAGGAGAATAACAGGAATAAATGTAACTATGGGGATAGAAGACCTCTATGCTAAAAATTACAGAACGCTAAATAAATTGAAAAAAATCAGTCTCATGATTAGGGATTGGCAGAATTTAAATTGTGAAAATGGTCATAGTGCCTAAATGATGTACTGATTCAGCAAATGTATTGGATATCCATGATGTCAAAAAAACAATCAATGATATTTTTCAAAGAAGTAGAAAAAGTCTTAAAAATTTCACACAGATGCCCAAAAGCTCCCGAGTAGCCAAAGCAATCTTGAGCAAAAAGAGCAGTAGCTCGAGACATCGCAAGGCCAGTTTTCAAGCCAAAATTTGCATTGCACTGACCTAAGAATAGCTTTGTAGACTAATAGGAACAAACAGAGGAGACGCCTCTCCAGTGCTCTGAGCTCTGACTGAGGAGCCACACACATACACCAGAGAAGAGACTGCGTCTTTGCAAAGGGCGCTGGGCAAACTGAATGTCCATATACAGAAGATGGAAAATAGAATACCTGTATCCCTTCACCCTCTACAGAAAGGGGTCAGAGAATGAGGCATAAGACCTTACAGTTTGAAAATGCTCAGTGAAAACGTAGGAGAAAGAGCTGCAGGCAGAGGAACAGGCAAAGATTTCCGAAAAGGACTGTAATAGCAAAAGATATTATAAGAATCGACAAGTGGATTACAGTAAATTAAAGAGCTTCTGCACAGCACAGGAAACCATCAACAGCATGAAAAGGCAGCCTACAGAACGCAAGATCATCTCTGTCAGCTACTATCTGACAAATGTTCCCTATCACAGTTATATGGGGAACTCAGTCTAGGTGTGTGTGTATGTACGTGTGTGTAGGTGAGTGTATGAATTACACAGAGATTTCTCAAAAAAATGTACAGGCAAAAAGCATATAAAAATGTTCAACATCCTCAGCGATTAGAGAAACACAAATGAAAACCACACTGAGATTCTATGTCACCTCACCCCAGGCAGAGAAGACAAGACCACAAAAAGCAACAGATGCCGGTGAGGGCGTCAGAGAAAGAGGCCCTTCGATGCTGCTGACGGGGATGTGAATTAATAAAGCGAGCACAGACATCTGGATGGGAGCGTCTTAATAACCTAAGACCAGAGCTACCGTACAACCCAGCTATGCCATCCTCCGTCGATACTAGAAAGGATTAAAGTCAGCAAACCCTGCAGAGACGGGCACCCCCACATTTGTAGAGAAAGTTATTAGAGCCAGGATATGAAAACAAACTAGGTGGCCCTCAGCTGATGCATGGAGAAGGAAAACATGGGAGACGACACAACGGGGGTGTCATCCAGCCGTAAAGGAGAAGGAGTCATGTCGTTGGCTGGAACACGAAGACGGTGGAGCTCGTCACATCAAGCGAGATCATCCAGATCAGAAGGATGAATACTGTGCGTTTTCTGATATAATGAGAGTGAGGGACGGAGGGAAGAGGATGGAGAGAGACTGGATAAGGGAGAGAAAGAGAGG
>PVIC010011586.1:0-41140 GCA_004025085.1 Thryonomys swinderianus | reverse complement strand
CTTTTAAATAGATTTTTTTTAAAAAAGATGAAATGATCAAAATTATGGGATGCATCTCATTTTTAGAGTACATAAACCCCTCGACATCTTAAAACTTTGGCTCCCCTGAGCTCTACAACAATGAACTAGCCTGTTTCTCCCTAATGACACCTGTCTGATTCTAGACTAACTGCCCTCTACCTTCCTGCCTCCAACTGTGGCAATACCCAAGCGTGGCTCTCAACTGCCTTCCACCACCCTTTTTTTGTATATCATTCATTCTTACGGCTGAAACTATCGCTCCCGTGTGTAAATGACACTTCCAGCTCCACATCTCCTACTTTAATATTGTCTGAAATTCAAATTATCACATTATTGCTCCCCCAACCAGCAGCACAAAGTTCTGCCTAGAATCCCTCTGTCTGCTATTGATACACACTATTCTATGTTCTGTTATATCAAAATCTTAGAATTATCGCTGAATTTTTCCTGTCATAATACAAGCAGTCACCAATAGCTATTGCTGCTCCCTTTTAGATTTCGATCAGCTCTGGTGACAGGAAGAAATAAAAACTATTACTTCAGACATAATGAAAAATGCTGGAAGATTCATAGAAACCTTGAGGAAAAGTGATTATGTTCCTGTATAGGAATCAAACGTAAACCTAACACTAGGTAAAAAGTTTCTAAAATTAATATCAAACTTTTCTAATGTGAAGAAGGCTTCAAGAAAAAGAATGAAAAAAATAAAAAATGGCCACTATGGTTTGGATGCTGTTTGTCGTTCGACAGTTTCTTGTGTTGGGCCCTGGTCCTCGGGGTGACTATCTAGGAGGGTGGGGACTTTAAGAGGTAGAGTCTGGCAGGAGGTTTTCAGGTGAATCGGGCTATATCTTCAGAAGGGACTCTGGCTACCCAGCCCCTGGCTGGCACCCTGGTTCCCTCACGCTCCCAACTCTGTGCCCTGCCATGAGTGACACGGGTGTAGAGGGGAAGCACCAGAGCCTGTGTCATGCTGTTTGGACTTTCAGTCTCCAAAATTATGAGCTCAATGAACTTCTTTCATTATAAAGATAGACTTCCAACTGTGCTTACTGTGTTTCATTCTGTAATGAAAAACTGGCCATTACAGTCATTGGACAGGTTTTCTAAACTTGTAAGGAGGAAGGTCCTCCAATCTAAAATACGGTAACAAAAGTTAACAGACATAAATGAGCTGAGTCTTGGAAGAAATGTTGACTTCAAGTAAAAAGGACTTTTTTGAGATAGTCTAGGAGCAAGAATAAGGAAGGGAGTGGCTCGTTGCTGTTGGGTGGGGTAATGTTGACTGATAACAAAAAGAAAGCAGAACCACTTCACCCTTCTTATTCTTCTATCTTCCCTATCAAAGAAAGTGATCTTCCAGCTGGAAAGGGCAGGGGCAACACCCTAAAGAGGAAACTACAGCCCCAGATAGAGAAGGTGACAGGGAAAAAAAGCACTTTGTCCTTTAAGTGAACTCATGTCTCCAGAGACAGATCAATAACTGGAAAAGGCACTGAAAAAACCTGCAGATGGGATCTTAACAGTGATGGACAAGATCTTCAAAGGAGCACAGAATCCCAGAAGTATCTCACAGTGTTGACAAGGATGAACCAATTCTCAGACAGTAATTAAGAGAGTAGAAATGATGGATTCATATTTCTGCTGTTCCCTATGGCTAAAATTCCAGATTCGGTTTGTAAGCAATGATCAGAGGGAATCACTGAGAAAAATAAAATCCTATCAGACTAACTTTCCTTGCTTTTCTGACCCTACACAGGGAACATGGAATGCTACAGAGATGATGTTTAGACTTATTTATATTTTATACAATCCCACCAACTACACCTTAGCTCCTTACAGACATGATGGATTTAGTAACCTGAATAACTATAGATCTTGGAGTCATAGTACATTTCATCTCCCAGGACTTTGAAGATCATTTAGTGTAACTCCCTCAAAAGTTCTGGGTGGTTACCAACAGGGCTGGAAATACTCACACAACGCAGAGGCAAGGGCTGCCTGGCCCTCTGTCAATTCCTAGGGTAATCTAACTCACCAAGACACAATCTCCAAAGGAGACTTCAGTTTAATAATTCCTAAATGTTGTGCTTTTGGGTTCTTTCCTGAAAACGGATGCCATCTAAGGCTACAAGTTTCAGGGAGAAAAAAAAAATGCTTGGTGGCTTTTGTGGGCAATTGTTTTTTAAAAAATCAAGCATGTCTAAGATATAATTTTAAAGAATCTGGCTCCAGGAGAAAAAGCCGAAGCATTAGTCACATGTTTCACATTTCTTACTCTTGCTTGCCAGATTTTTTTTTAATTAAGAAAGGAAAAATGGGTCAGCCCAAAAGAATTTTTACAACTGTCAGAATAAATACAAGGCCATGTAACCCCATAAACTTCATTTTTTGGAACCTTTTCCTCTTCTCTCTATGTTTTTACATGTCATCTATTCAAGAGCCAACCAAAAGCACACCCCCAGTAACCGCCCCTACATCTTGTGTACTGTAAGGACAAGTCTTTGTTAGATAGGAATAAGATCACTGTGATCCTGGATTAGAATACAGCCTTTTCTGATTTCAACAAAATATGGTGGTAGGAGGAGCTAAGGGTCACAAGAAACCCTCTTCAATCCTGCTAGGCTGCAAGGTCACTGAGAAACCATCTTGTTTAGAATTATCACCATTCGTTACACCATTTTTAAAAAGGACTTCAAGAAGCAAGGGATCAGAAAAGTGATTTCCTGGACTCCAGGGACACTTCAGGACTTCAGGGGCACTCAGAAAGATTCCTGAGCGGTTCTTGCTTTTGGGATGAACACCAGTGTTTAGGTTTACTTTTCCTGAGGGGTATTAGTTGAAGAGTTCCAGATCAGCTTCCACTAACCAGACCTAAAATCTATACAATGGTCCTGGTATCAAGCTGCTCTCTAACAAAGCAGACAGGCACCCTGATAATGTTTCTGATTAAGCCAGACAACCAGAACACTAACTTTCAAACTCTTTTACTATGACTCATAGTTTAAAGTATATATATAAAATTTTTTTTCTGACCTGGGACTCAGTCCACATATGTATGTTTTAAATACATATATACAAAATATTTGGCCGGAGGGTTAGCTCAGTGGTTCCAGCGCCTGCCTCGCAAGTGCAAGGTCCTGAGTTTGGTCCCCAGTAACCACATATAATGCTGGGCGTGGAGACACGCTAACCAACAATCAATGCCGCATACCACAATGCTGGACATGGTGGCTCACGCCTGTAATCTCAGCACTCGGAGGTAGAGACAGGAGGATTGCTGAGTTCGCCGTGGCTTGCCTGAACTACAAAGTGAGACCCTCTCTCAAAAGCAAAAAAAAAAAAAAAAAAAAAAAAATTTGCCATTCTGTTTCCTATATTCCATTCTGCTCTAATTTAAAAGTACTAATTTTTTTTAACCCACTCAGTCAACTTCAAAACCCACTAATAATCCATAAGTAACTTGAAAGTAAAGTCTGAAAGCAACTCTGTCCAACAGAAATATAACACCAGCCATAGGTAATTTTAAATTTGTTAACGGCCATATTAATGTTGACAATATTTTATTTCACTTGGTATACTATATTCAGAACATCATCCTTTCAACCTTTCATCACTGTAGAAGATTACTACAATGTTTTACATTATTTTTTCATCGAGTCTTCATCTTCTAGAGTAGAGTTTACAGGGACAGAACATCTCAAGTAGGATCAGCTGCGGTGTGAGAGCTCTGTGGGCACAAGTGGCAAGAAGCTACAGTGCAGCCCAGAGGACTCTGTCTCCCATCTTCAGAGCAGCTCTGGAAGCAGAAGGCAGGACACGGCTTTCTGCTCAGTTCTCTACACGCAGTCATGTGCTGCCCTGTCACAATGTACTATTGGCTCCGCATACAGGCTCCATGGCCCTGATAAAGGAGGGAACTTTCGCAAGGAAAATGAACAGAAAGAGCCTTGCAAACCAATAACATGCATTATTACCTTGAAGTTTCTCAAACACAAAGTCCAAATGTTTTTTTTTGTCAGTGACACCAGAAACATAAACAGCACCACATACAATTTGAGGCAGAAAGTAGCTTTTAGATAATTTGTTCTGAAATATATTATTAGCTGATTACAAACCAGAATAGACAGCATGTCTACAACTCTGTTAAAATGGGCGCCTATTAACAAAGTCGGATGATGATCAGCAAAGTGAAAAGAACTATGTTCCAACATAGGATTATGGATGATTTTTTTTCTTCTTTTACAAAATAAAAAAGCAAAAACAATGTACAAAGTACTTGCATCACTCTTTCAAGAATGATACAGCTCAGGGTCAGGGCCGGGGCTCGGTTGGTAGACCCATGTACAAGGCCGTGGGCCCAATCTCCAGAACCATGCAGCAAACAAATACAGAAATAAGATGAGTAACATGGCTATAAAGTCTTCCTCCTTTTTCAAAGTGACCACTGATGTGACTACATCATGTTATACATTATATATATGTATACAGCTTATAATGAGATGTCTCCCAAGGCCTCATGTGATTATAGGTAGGGCTTTTGAAAGGTGATTGGATAATTACAGGGCTTTTACAGCTGACTTGCTGTTAGGATGCGGGGCCTGGTCCTCTGGGGACAGAGCCCAAGTGGCCTGTCTCTCCTGGCTCCTCCCTGGGCTCTCTCTGCTTCCCCATCATCATACCGTGGGCAGCTTCTCCTTGGCCTGGCTTCTAAGCTCCACAGTGCTGTCTTGGAGTCCAGACTGTAACTATAAGCAGAGAGAAATCTCTCCTCCTATAAGGTGCAGATGTTGGTGATGAGAAAAGTGACTAAGACATATTCACTTGGGTGATTTGACAGAATATATACAGTTGCCTGGATGAAAAGGGCTAAGAGAGACATTTTAAAAATAGTTAACTGAGTAATGGGTGTTGTAACAGAGCTTTTGTTACAGAATCTCAAATAAAAGGACAGTTAATCTGGAAGAGAGCGGTAGAAGAGTAAGGATGACACCTGAGCCCGGTCCTCTCTGAAAGGGAAGTTGCCTTTGACGTTAAAGCACAGCAGGGGGACACAATGGCTTAGCAGGAACACAAGGAACCCATCGCTGCATATGAACCTGGACCGCTCTAAGGACTAGGCAATCTACAACGCAGGACTCACCTCAGAACCAGAGACACCAGCACACAGCCAGAGGGTGGGGTAAGAGAGGACCTTTGAAATACTGGGCTGTGTGTCAGAGTACGGGGCTAAAACCTGATCAGGCACCATCAGCACTTTTCAGCCAACCCATCCACAGTTGGGTTTTTTCCATTTTGTTTTATTTTTGAGTCAAGCTCTCACTTTGTAGTTCAGGCTGGCGCTGAGCTCACTATGTAGCCCAGGCAAGCCTCGAACTCAGCAATCCTCCTGCTTCTGTCTCCCGACTGCTGGGATTACAGGCATGAGCCACCTCGCCCCATACTGTGGTATGTGGTACTGACTGCTGGTGGGCGTGAGCCACCATACGTGGTATTGTTGTATGTGGTTACCAGGGATCAAACCAGGGACTTTGTGCTTGCTAGGCAGGTGCCAGAACCACTGAGCTAAATCTCCAGCTCCATCCACAGTTTTATAAGCCTTTATCTGTCAAGCAGATGCTGATTTGTGAATTGTCTGGGTCAACACTGGGTAGAAAGACATTTTTTTAAAAGGGCATCACAAACCTCTAATTCTAACTGAAGAATGTTCATGAAGAAACACTTATACCAACTTTAGTTTCCCAGGAAACACTTTTATGGCAGCAAAACAGCAGCAGAAACCCCATATCCGCTTAATAGTAGATTGTCTGAAAGCTGTTCCGGTGGCTCAGCTGATGGTGGTATGACAGCTTTGCACAAAAAAAAAAAAAAAAATGAATGCTACACATACATCCTGAGTCAGTGTACAAGAATTCCTTCCCCTTCAGCATACTCACAGAGTCAGCAGATAAGAGAGAATTCGGTGTTGGTCAGAAACATGTGAGCAAATCACTTATTAAGCATTTTGTACAAGAGATTTAATTTTCAGTTATGTTACAGAGTACAAGGGGCATTAGTTCTGTAAGTCAGCTGAAAACCAGCACAAATTAACAGGGAATGAATGCTGGGGTTCAAGTACCTGGACAGAATAAGAAAAGACTGCAAGATGCTTTGGGGGACCCCACATGAATAAAAGGAAGGTCAGATTTATGGCCAACCAGCCAAAGACCCTAGAGACTATTTTTAATCCAGAAGAAGGACAGGAAGCAACTAGAACAAAAAAAAGGAACTTACACCAGAGAGAGGGAAAGCAAGAAGGAAGCATCTGTAATAAGCAAATGGAAAGATAGTGAAAAAAAATAGATCTTTAGAATGGTGGTCCTAGGAGGAAGGCGACACTGCAGGGGAAAGACTGGGAGAGAAAAGGAAACAGAAAAAGCAATACCAGGACTGCTCAAAGGAAGTATTTTGAATGCCCGCATCTTACAAGGGTCAGTGTTAGGTCTGCCAGTTACATTTTTGCCTCTGGCATTAGGTCATGAGTTCAAGTCCTGCACTGAGATGTGGCCTCAAACCTAGAGTCTATTTTCCAACAGCTCTGTCAGGCTGGAAGCATTTTTCTGTTCCTTGGTGCATTAGCTTTACCACACTCTCTGCAACAAATCTAAAAGTACCAGGAAAAAAGGAGAATCAAAGAGGCAAAGAGAGAATGGAAAGTTTTATTTTTAAATGTTATTAGCTTATGTTTGCAGAACATAATGACTATATTCATTGTGGGGAGTTGGTCCATGTACATAACACATTTTAATCCTTTTACTAAACCTTTCCTTCTCTCTGCACCCCTCCCGCCACCTCCTAGTCTCCCATTTGAAAAAGGTCTACCTAACTGTTCCTGTTATATATTTTATATTTTACTTTTTATTTCTTCTTTGAGCTTCTCACATAAAGGAAATGGTATGATATTTAAATCTGTATCTAATTTATTTCATTTAACATTATGGTCTCAAGGTACATCCATTTTCCTACAGATGACTCAAATGCACCCTTCTTTATGACAGAGTAGTACTCCAGATGCCATATTTTCTTTTCAATTCATCTGATGAACATATAAGCAGAAAGTTTTCATATGCAAAATATTCACTAATTCTGTGACGTGATCCTCTAAAAATAATCCATTCTCTCTCACAATCTGCACAGAGAAGCTCAGCCCTCTCCATTTTCAGTGCTCCTAGAATCTCAGTGGTAGCACTCACCCTTGCTGAACATGGAGATATCATAGGTAATCATCAAGTGGGAAGAAAATACACAGAATATTCCCTCTGTAGCAAGGAAAGAGCTGAATGAGCAATTCAGTACAGACCTTGTGTGAGGCTCAAGCACTGCATCACCTCATTCACATGTAGCATAGTAGAAAACATCTTTTTTCTTTTTTTTTTTTTTTTTTGAGACAGGGTCTTGCTTTGTAGTTCAGGCTGGCTCTGAGCTCACTATGTAGCCTAGGCAAGCTTCGAACTCAGCAATCCTCCAGTCTCTGTCTCCCGAGTGCTGGGATTACAGGCATGAACCATCACACCCGGCACTGTGGTATGTGGTATTGATTGTTGGTGGGCATTGAGTCTCCACGCCCAGCATTGTATGTGGTCACCGGGGATTGAACTCAGGACCTTGCGCTTGTGAGGCAGGCGCCGGAACCACTGAGCTAACCCTCCAGCACAATCTTTTTTCTATTTTGTTTGTTTGAAAGAGGATCATGCTACGCAGCCTAGGCTTGTCTCAAACTTAACAGCGAGTCTCCTGCCTCTGCCTTCCAAATGCTGGGATTACAGGTGTGTGTCATCACGTAGAAACTTAATTTCATACAGTGTAAATGAGGACTTGAAATTTACGCCACAAGCATAATGTGTTAACATCCTAAATTATATCTAAGACTAGCATAATGTTTACTGAGAGGTTTCAAAAAATTATTTCTCACTCTTTAAATTTTTTTGCATCAGAAATAGCAACTACAGGAGAGTACTGCCCATTGTTAAATAACTAGATTGTGTTTTGAAATATAAAAATAAGAACACTAGGGCCAGAGATTTAGCTCAGTGGTTCAAATGCCTGCCTAGCAAGTGCAAGGTCCTGAGTTCAATCCCGGTAACCACATACAATATCGGGAGTGGTGGTTCACACCCACAGGCAATTAGTACCACATACCACAGTGCCAGGTGCAGTGGCTCACACCTGTAATCCCAGCAGTCGGGAGGCAGAGGCAGGAGGATTGCTGAGTTTGAGGCTTGCCTGGGCTACATAGTGAGCTCAGGGCCAACCTGAACTACAAAGTGAGACCCTGTCTCAAAAAAAAAAAAAAAAAAAAAAGAACACTAACAAATTAACTACAGAGAAACTGAAGAAATTTGAAATGCAAAATTATGGAGCCTGAGGAATAATTCCATCCTTCCCTGTGCACACAGCCAGGTACAGAAAACACAACAGATGTTACTTCTAATAAACAAGGGTTAGGACACACTACAGTTAGCCCTTCCTCTCCAGTGTGCAGAACAAGAGACCAACAGCAGAAACACACCCTCAAGTTTGCTGACTCTGCTTCTTAACCGAGCACTCTGGGGTTATGTATCACCCCAAACTTGAGGAGGCACATGTAAGAAAGCCACCAAGGCCTGTCGTAGGTTCCAAGGCAGGGTTCAAACCAAGGCCCTGCAGGAAGAGGCCGACAGGAGCTTAGTGAATGAACGAGCACCATATCCAGGAATCATGCCAAGCGCCTGCCGGGCATAACTCACGCCTTGCAGGAAGGCACCAGTATTACCCCGGCTTTACGCATGAGGATCCCAAACTTACAGAGCTTAGATAGCCCGCAGCTCATGTGCGCGTGACTTACACGTGGTAGAGGTGAGTTCTGCATTCAGTTGTGTCTGGCTCCAAAGTGCAAACTCTTGACAAGTACATGAAGTTACCTTCCTCTGCCAGGCACCTGCTGGAAACGTCCCTGGGAAGGAAGGGCTGCGAGGAGGTGTCCGGTCCCACCAAGGCCCCAGCAGAGCTAAAAACCAGGCACTAACTCTCCAGTCAGGATCTGAGGGCTCTGGGTTCTGTCAATCCTTGGTCAAGTCATTTTAAAAAAGGACTTGTTTATTGCACTGTGTCACTGGGAGGAGTCAACCTTTCGACAGAAGTGGCAAATCTTTTCCCCATGTTTCACAAACTAACCAAATGCTTCTACTTTCCTGCCTTTTCTGCTTAGTAGTATCCCTTATTTCAGCCCACAATTTTACGTGTTGCAGTTTTAACTGCAAAAAAAGCATGCCTTAAGGCATTTTATTTTTACCCTGTATCTAATCCTGTTTCAATTTTTTACATATATCCATTAAATATTCTTTTGTTAGATAAAAATTCCACAAATTCTAGCTCCATCACCAGGCTTGACAAGAGTTATGTGCATAAGGATGGCACATGCCTAGGGAAAATGTACTAGCAAGAGAGCTGCACCGACCAAAGACGTCTTTACCTTTAGCATAAAGGGTATGATTTGGGCCTGTGAATTATTTTTAGAAGTATGAAACTCAAAAGACTCCACCTTGGTTTCATTTTTCTAAAAGAAGAAAATGAGCATTTAAACCACCAAGAAAGAAAATAGGAGAAAAAACTCGGCTGTTCACTACTTTGCGGAAAAGTGGAAGCTGGCCACTTCCAGGGAACCACACATAGAGCAACGCTACTGAAATGAATTCAGATGAATGGGGTACAAAGGGCATATGCAATTAAAGACTAGAAAACCTAGGCTAGTGCATTTTTTTATCAGAGTTTTTTTAAAAATCTGGAATCACCAATGACACACCGTCCAACACCCAGACATCACTATCACCCTCAGACGTCACGTGCTATGCAGTGTAAAGGAGCAGGTGGCTTTGAGGGACCCAGGTAGCCAGAGACTCAGAGTGCCAGAATACAACATATGGACACATCAGCGAAAAGGCACAGTTGTTTCTACACTGTTAGGCAAAAGGATCAATGGTAAATGTTAGGACCGTCTCTCTCTACATGAGTCTAACTGGACTTCTTTCAAGCTGGTGTCTCCTATTTAAAATTAGAGGCTTGTTCTGCACATATCCCTTTCTTCCTCTGTTTTAATTCTTTCTAAACTGAAATTCTGAGAGTAAAATTAATCAGGCAGTCACCATAATGACACACTGAGGAAAACAAACAAAACCTGACAAAGACAGGCTCTGGTCAATTACAGAGGCATCACTGAGTGAAATTATAAAGATGTGACACATCCTAAAAAATAAAATGTGAAAAAAACATTTTACTACTTAGGCTGTATGTGTGCAAATGGAAGGGTGTGTTAAAGAGAGACAGGGTGAGAAATGGTAATGGTACACTGGGTTATACTAAAATGATTCTTTTACACAAGTAGAACACACAATTGGAATAACTCTTAACAGCAGTAATGCCAGAAGCTAGGGCAAAGAGTGCCAGAGAGGACCTAAAAACACTGAGTAGAGAGAGGGAAAAGGACTGGGACACCTAACCATCAAATTTCTTGTGTCCCTAACAACACAATTCTAAGTTTAAATGCTGTTGTCTAAAATAAAACACTGTAATCATAGCCCTGTGGGTTTCATATTTATTCTTTCTCCAGGACCTACAGATTCAGTTTGTTTAGTTTGTAGGAAAACAGAAAAAGAAAGCAAAAGAGAATAAAAGAAAAGGAAGACTTGTGGGCTCTGAGAAACCAGCCAGTGCTTTCCGCCTCGTTCCTAGGGAGCCTGAACCGAGATTTTGTCTCTAGACATGACAGATCAGGCACACCCAGATCTGGCTCTTCTGCAGGCCTTCTCATGGGAAACAACCTGTGGAGTGTGTTACATGGATGAAGCCTGGCACGAATTCCTCTGTACATCTGACCCAAAAAGAACGGCACAAGACTGGTCCCAGAACACCAGATGGCTTTTGGTGATCTGCACAGGCCAGGCTGAAGATCCTCCTGCCTCAGGCTCCTAAATGCTGGCACATGCGCAAGGTGTACTTCACCATGTCTGATTCAAAGTGTAACTCTGAGCCCATCACCTTGCAAAAACCCCCTCACTGAAGAGCTCTGTTCAGAAACCAGATCCACAGCTGAGAAGCACACTCTAGGCAACAGGCTCAGGCTTTCTTCCCAGCAGGAACCCTGGCCCTCCCCAGGCTGAGCCTCAGTCAGGGGCCTCCTCTCAGCTCCAGGCCTTCCTGCAAGTTCCTACTCATCTGTCAGCTCTCCACGGCAGATGTCTCTCTTCTGGTCAGCCTTCCGGACAGAACGCCCCTGGGTCACACCTAAATGTGCCGCCCCCTCAACAGGCTCCCCCAGGAGGGGTCTCACTTTCTAGGTTGTGCTGTGGTCAGTGTAACTTTCCCCACTGCCTGTACGGTCCTTCAGGTCAAGGAGTGTTCATGTCACTCTTGGTATTTCACATGGGCCTGGAATAAAGCTTCAGATAAATGAAAGAACGCTATGGAAAGAGGGATCAGTGGGCTCAGATACCGATGACAGATTGAAACAAGATAAACCACAGCAGTGAGGCAGTTCACACTCAGTGTGTTTACCCACAGATGACCCAGAAACTGCCAGTACCTCCAGAGAACTCTGAATCAACTCTGGGGAGCTGGCCACACCCCTCAGCAGCCAGACACCAAGTGAGCTGAGTCTCTCCATTGGAATGAACATCTATGGACCCCCCCCTTTTAACCAATACTCTTCTTCTGCTGTAACTTCTATGGAAGTTATACCACAACAGAAATTAAAATGTTTGACAAGCTTAACATGGTTTTCTTTCTTTAACATCAAATATATAAGATAGTTGCTATAAGACGTGGATTATTTAGGACTGGTAATGTAGCTCAGTGGGAGACTGCCTGACATACATGAAGCCCTGGGTTCAATCCCCAACACTGAAAAGAATAAAAAAGAATGAAAATCAGATGTACTTGAGATAGTCTAAAAGGATATATATGCCATGGGCAAAGGAAAACTAAAGTAAGTAGGATAAGGCTGTGAAAAATCCCAAATATGTGCAGAAGTGAAAAACATACCATTTACCTTCCTTCTCTCATTTTCTAAATTTAAAATTCCAAGAAGCTTTTTTCTTTATAATGTCATAGAATTAAGAACAAAATACGTTCATAATAATAATCTAGCAGAATGTATACTTTTCTATGAAGAGTTAATGCACCTTTTACTTTTATCCTGTTATTATTGGCTAGTAATAGTCATGTATTTTCTAGTTTATGAACTGAAATGTACATTCTTGATTACACACTACATATTTCTTACACAGATTCCAGTGGTTTTGGAAACAAGGGAGAGGCACCAAGGTAATAATATCTCAAACAGGTCAAATTTACTATATTTTCTTGATTGGTATAGGCTACTATGTTACCGAATTGTTTTAGGAACATGTTCCCAAGGTCAAAATGAAAAATACCAGTTGGTTATTTACAAATGGTTGCTAAATTTTAAATGTTAATTTCTAAAGCCTAAATTAAACATTCCAGCAGACAGGAATAACGCAACCCAAGGGCCTGTTTTCCTAGATGAAAACAAGGATGATAACTGTAAACTGAAGGCTCCTCTAGGGCTTATCTCCTTCCAATTCTAAAATCCCAATCTTACACTCGCAAGGCTGCAAGTGCACGTAACTGTAATGCTTGCCAACACTTTTTAACTCATACATTGCTTTCTTTCCCCAGCATACAGCAATAAGCACACTGGACCTCCTGGTTTTAAAAGTCACTGAGGAATTTTTGTTAAAATGAATAATTACTACCTTTATGCCTGCTTTGCATGCTTTGCAGGCATAATGGACAGGATAACTATAAGCATTACCTACTTGACTTTTTCCACTCTTAACAATCCTGTCCTCTTTATCAACTAGTATCTTCACGCTGATTTAGTTTTAAATGAGAAGTAATAGTACATTAATATCAAACAGTATCAGCGCTTCAAAGAAGGATGAAGCTTCATCTGGTCATCATTCATCAAGTTTCTGCCAACTAAATGACCATGATTGCAAGGATGGGATCTGGTGGGGTTTACAAACAAACAGGAATTACAGCAGAGTGAGACAAGATGCATGGCAGGAAGATAAGAAGTGCTCTGTAACCCGCAAAAAGGACAGTTCATCCAGACTGAGGAAGACCAGAGAAGATTCCCAGAAGTGAAGCTAGCCGAGCACCCAAGAGTCTGTGTGCTCATGGGGTGCAATACCACGGAAACACCCAGTCCAGTCAATCTGAAGGCGTAGCAGCTAAAAGTCAGTGTTCTAGTCCTGAGGTAATAAACAGTAGTCTTGCCACAGCACCCCCATAATCCATCGACTGGCCACAACTCACACAAATACTACATTCTATCCAGATTTCTACTCTTTTTGTTTCTATATTCTCCATTCTTCTGCTCTAGTTCAGTCTTTACCAGTCTTGTAGTTATCAAGGTTTTTAACTCAGCCCAACAAATACCTTGCCAAGAGCAAACATGAGAACAAATATGATGCACACTGGACGCGGGGAGGGAGGCATTGGTGCCCACAAGGGTCACAGAACCACAGACATGATGAGCTGAGAAAACCCACATTATTGTCCACTGATTCGTCCACCCACCCCCCAAATTTCACTCTAAAAATCCTGTTTGTGAAACAAATATCCTGTTCAACTTATCTTTGGTTTGAAACATTTTTTTCTGGAGCCTGAATGTGACCTATTCTGAAAATACCAAAGGCCCTCTCTGAATTCTTTTCCTCTGACCCTCTGAACAATCGTCCTAAAAATCATACATTTCCAGCTTCCAGAGAAGACTCATATTTACTTAACTTATTTCTCCATATCACTGGTGATATACAATCACAATGCTGGGAACAAAAACAAATACAACCAGTTATGACCATCTGCTTTCCTAAAATTCAATGCAGGCTAAGTGAGTGGCTAGGTGAGATTACTTTTCAACTTCTCTTCCAAATCCTGTGATTTTATGATTCTATGACATAATTGGAGCCATTTTTGTATGAGAGCTATAGGTGAGTAAGATTATCCTAGCCTGGGCTGGAGGGTTAGCTCAGTGATTCCGGCGCCTGCCTCACAAGCGCAAGGCCCTGAGTTCGATCCCCGGTAACCACATACAATGCTGGGCATGGAGACTCACGCCCACCGGCAATCAATACCACATACCACAGTGCCGGGAGTGGTGTCTCACACCTGTAATCCCAGCACTCAGGAGGCAGAGACAGGAGGATTGCTGAGTGCGAGGCTTGCCTGGACTACATAGTGAGCTCAGAGCCAGCCTGAACTACAAAGCGAGACCCTGTCTCAAAAAAAAAAAAATTATCCTAGCTTATAATGTTATTATAAAGGAAAAATGGGTCAGCATTTTGATAATATTTGGTTTTTCAAAGTTGCCAACACAACCTAACTGCCAATGGGCATGACCACAGCTGCACACATATGTGAACCAGGCCTGGTATTAGGTTACAATGAAAGACACACTCTTACTTCAAGAGATCAACTAAACACAAAAGTTAACTAAATTCAAGAGGAATGACCTAAATGTTTTAGATTATATGGTACTTCTCTTCTGAATATGTGTAATTATTCTCCAATACTTTCCAAAAGTGAATCTTCAATATATTTTGAGATCTTATTACTAGAAAACATGATAATTGTACTTCATCTTTTAGGCCTTTTTAATAACATTAGACAGGTAACAAGTATATACACATACTCATATGCAACATAATCTCATACGTGTCTTTAGTCTATCATACTTTACACAACCAAAATGGAGAGCTTATCAATAAGATATATATCATCATAACAAATCTCTCTATTTGCAGTTCAAGTTTACCACCCAAAGTATGAAGAAGACCAGAAAGCCACAGGCCTAAGGCTTGCCCCAGAAGCAACCTCTAAGTAAAAAGTTGCCACAAGCAACCATGTTCTTCTGAGCCAATGTTTCTTCTGCTATTATGTAAACAGCTTTAAGGTCCCAAGCAATTCTTAACAGCAAAAAGCTAAAGATCTTGCTCAAAACAACCTAGCTATGTGAACTTTGTACACAATTTAACCTCTGGGCACTAGTTCTTTATGTGCTAGAGAGAAAGAGGGAGACAGAAACAGTGATTGAGAAAGATTTTCAAAATACCATCTTCCTCAAAAGATTGTTGTACTCCAGTAAGTTCCTCACCTCACCTGAAGTTTACTCAAATGCAAATAATGGAGAAGCCACTGTACTGTAAAGAGCAAGGTTTTATAACTGCTATGGGGCAGTTGGCCAAATCACATTTAATCAAGCCTGAAATTTCCAAGGACAAAAACAGAGCTTCTTTATAAGAAATCTAAAGTAATTTTTCTGAAACAACAAGAAGTGGGGCCAGGGATTTAGCTCAGTGGCTCTGGAGTCTGCCTCACAATATCAAGGTCCTGAATTCTATTCCAAGTACCACATGCCACAATGCCAGCCATGTAATCCTAGCATTTGAGAGACAGAGGTAGGAGGATTGCTCAGTTCGAGGCTCGCCTGGACTACAGAATGAGCTCAGGACCAGCCTGAACTACAAAGCAAGACAATGTCTCAAAAGACAAGAAATGGTGTCAGGGTGCTCAGGGAAAGTTCTAACAACTGGCTCTTAAGAACCAGGGTAGCACATCTGTAATTCCAGCACTCAGGAGGCAAAGGCAGGATGATGGTCATGAGTTCAAGACCAGCCTGGACTATATATATATAGCAAGATTCACTCTCAAAAAAAAAAAGAAGAGTCAGAGATTTAGCTAAAGCGGTACCATGCCTGCCTTGCAAACACAAGGTGTTGAGTTTGATCCCCATACCATGCACACACACACACACACACACACACACACACACACACAAGACAGTAGCACTAAATCACTAAGAACTCACCATGGAGTCACTAAGTCACTCTATGAACTACAACCAAGCTTGTTATATTATCCTGCTTCTCAGTATTTAGGTCTATTATTAAATACAGGGTCAACCACCTTTGAACTTTATATAAATTTAAGAATACAGAGAAGGGCAGAGAAGAGAAGAAAAAGAAAATGGAGCCTAGTAAGAATTATTGAATAACTGGATATCTGAATGAATGATAGTTTGCATATATGGGGTCTACAGATTGAACCTCTCCACATTCCCCCAAGATATCCACTGTTACTATATTTCCCTGGAAACCAAAACCGTCACCCAAGCAACGTCAGCCTCATCAGAAAGGGGAGAACAGCCCGACAGCAGAGCTGGTTCAGAAATTGTGAATCATTCTGAAATAGCCAGATGGGTCAAACCACATCAGTACTACATTTAAATAAAATACATATACACAACCACCAAAACAAAACGATGACTTGTCAGAATTCTAGTTCCAGTCCTGCTTGGGATGCACAACTTTAAAATCCTATTCTCAGTAAGGTTCCTCAATGGTAAGTGAAGACCTCTAATTTCCCCTGGAAAAGGTCCTATCTTTCCCAATCATACCTTCAAGGTCACTAAGTTCACCGTCCTCGTGGGTACAGTGTGGCCCGAAGTACAGCTGTGGGGAAGGCCGGGACCACGGAGGCCTGTGTCAGCACACACTGCAGAGGAAGCCATGGCTGCTGCCCGTCCTCTGCCAACTCCAAGATGTGCAAGTTCTATGCTGCCTCTACTCTCAATATAAGGCCCTGGGCAGTTTTGCTTCCTGCCCTCCATCACTCTCCATTCATGACAGCTACTCCAAACATTCTGAATTTTGTGAAACTCAGAGCCAGTAAGGAGGCCTGGAGCCCACTACCCATGAAGTCTGAACAAGACCAGAATCAGACCAGGAGAAAGCACACTGCATCCTTCTCACTGCACCATCGCAGGCTGACTTCCACCTGCAGACCACAGGTCTCTTCTTCCTTCTGCATGTTCACATTCGCCCAGAGTCCTGTCACCAGGCTTTCCCCTTCCCACCGCACCTTCACTTGGGATGTGTTCAAAGGTGTACTAGGCAAATTAAGAACTCACATGACCTGGCCCAATATTCAAACTCTCAGTGGAAAAGTCTTGTTTTTAGAAGCAGCGCTTCTCCAAAGGCCCCACACTCTTCACACTCGACATGCTAAGCCGTGGGCTTAAGCAATGCCTCTGCCTCCACTTGGGCTATAGAAAGGAGATCACAATGGAAAATCTGCCACCCCCTCAGAGGAAGCAGATTTGGAATGGCCTGCTCTCTGAGCACTGTGGGCATTCTGGGAGGAGGCAAGGCCATGAGCATCCTAGGAGGAGGGCAGAGAGAGGCTCATGGCTCTGGGCAGAGTGGCTTATGGCTCTTGTCTGACAGAGCACTGCTTTCTGGTCTGTCACTGTGTGTCACTTCAGCTACTCCACCCCCAATCTATTTGCCAAATATTTCAAGATGTTTCTGAGAGGTTCTGAATTATTGATAAAGCTAGGGAAGATGCTTTGGTAAACAACTAGCAAAAAAAAAAAAAAAGCAGTCCTCCACAGCTAGTGCAAACACTTGGTCATTAGCAGTTTCCTTTTTAAGTTCAAAAGAGAAGGAGAGAGGGGGAAAAAAGGCTGTCTCTGCTCAATAATAATGATATTCACAGAACAACAGACACTGAAATTCCAAAGTTCACGCTCTGCCCAGTTTTACTCACCCCTAGCCATCTTGCTCCTTTATTGGCAGCCTGTTGAATCTGGACTCTTTTGAGGGTGACATGGTAAACAGCTCCTTCCTCTACCTCTTCACCCCAGTCCTGAATCGAGCTCTGCCAGGGATGGGATAAAGAGAAAGAAAAAGAGTATTTTTTTTTTTTCCTCTCTGCTAACCACAATCTATCCCAGCTGCTTTGCTGCTTACAACAGCACTCAGGGCACAAGCTGGGCTGTTCAAAATAAATATTCCAATCAGAGCGGTATAAGACACATTGCAAAAGTGGGAATGCTGAGATTTTCTTGGCCCCAGGCCCTTTCCTGTGGTATCAGGATCCCCGGACTTTTCCATTAATTATTTTTCCTAGACCTGTTAACATATCTTAAATAGTTTTTAAAGTCTATTTTTCCTTCATAAAGAAGCTGTGGCTTAGTCCTGATCAACTTTCCTCCCTCTATATGAAAAGAAAACTAACTCATTTGTCTAAAAAGTTCATACTCCTATAAGTGGTTCAGTCATCTGAGCATGCTAGATTTCCAACTCAGACACAAACAAGTGTTTGTACGCCAGGAGTCCTCACGCCTTTGGAAGTGAAATGCTTTGCGTGTCTTTTTCTCCTCTTATTGTTTTGGAACCCCCAAAGTTAGCAGAGGTGGAAGTTTTTATTTCCGTGAAACAGTCTGGCAAGTGCAGAAAAGCAACACATAATCATTCAGCTCCAACGAGCATTTCTGCCGTAACCCCCCGGATTTCCATGTCGCCAGCGCTTCCAATGGGGTTAAAGGGCTGCGGGGCCGCAGGAGCGCTCCGCGGCTCACCCAGACTTCACAGCTCTTTTCCCTTCCCACTGCTCCTCTCGGGACAAGCATCTGCCCAGACACCCCAAGGCAAAGGCTGAGAAAGTAGGGATCGTTCAGGGAGAAGACGCGGAGAGGCGGGGACACAAAGCAGAGTGAGAAAGCTCAGCTCCCAAGTCCGGGATCGGGCTGCTCCGCTCGTCCGAGCGCCCGAAACCCGCCCGGGAAAGCCGAGGAGCGTCCCCAGCGGAGCAGCCAGGAGAAGGCAGAGAGCTCTCGTTACCATTTTAGCTCGCCAAAGCAATTTCATTCTCAGTTTTCTCTCCGGTTCGGGCCCGCTGCATGGTGTGCCCTGCGCCGAGGCCGACAGCGTCCGAGGGCACAGCCCGCCGCGCTCCCGGCCCGGCCCCGAGCGGCCCGGCACAGACACGCGCCGCGCTGCCCGCCGCCGCCGGTGCGCGCGACTCGGGCCACAAAGGGAGCGCGGCGGGCGAGCGAGCTGGCGGGCGGGCGGCGGGCAGGGCAGACTCCTCCCCGCGCCCGTGATGTCAGGCTTTCCTGTTTGTGCTTGCGAACGCACTCTCCCTTTCTCCAGTCCCGTGGATAAAGTCAGCATGAAATCATTTCTCCGGCTCTGAAGGGATCGAGAAACAACCCTTTCAAGTTTATCAGGTTTTCCTGATGGCTACCAGGTGCCAAAACAGAAACATGTGTGCGATGGGGGTGTGAGCCTGCGTGTCTTCTCCTGCCTCGACCGAAAGAAACGAAGTAGTGAGAGGACCAGAAACATTTTATTATCCATTTCGAATTTTGAATAATTAAATCAGAGTGCCCTTGGTGACAGCAGCAACTGTAGAAAACAGGAAGTTGTTCCTTAGGAAAAAGGATAAGGTTAGAGGATATCTAGATATCCAAAAACCATGCCCAGGGGCTGCACCCTGCGCCCAGCCTCCCAACGGGAAATAGCCCTGGACTTCTCTCCACCACCCACTCTGATAAGGATCTGACAGTCACTGGCTGCTGTGGGCGGGAAGGGGACAAAGCCAAGAGAGGCTTTGAAATGGGACCGCGGTGGCCCTGGAGGTCCTGCCAGTCTCTGGAGTAGCGCAATGGGTTGAGCTGGTTGTGTGCACAGCAAAGACACAGCAGGGCACTAACCGCGGGGGGGAAAGCCCTCCACAGGATGCCTGCCACGGGGAGTTTTAACAAAACAAAAAGATTAGTGTCAGGATAGAAGATGATTGCATTTCTAAGATCCAGTTTTAATAAACCAACAGCAAGACAGACAATCACATTTGGCACCTGCCAGAATTCCATGCCAATTACCAAAACCTCTAGGGCTTGCACGTGTGCTGTATGCTATTTATGCTGAATGAACTTAATCACCTTTAAATTAAAAGGTGGACAGGGGTCACTGCCGTTCTTAGGGATAAGACTTGACTTTAATATTAAATCTATTTTGAGCTGAAAAGTTAGGAGGCCAAGTGTGCTGAGGTTCCCAAGACAGCAGAAAAACAAGATAGGAAGATACATCAAGAAAAACAGAAGACACTCAAGAATACCTTCAAGTCACCCAGTTAAATTCATCTTTAAAAACTCAATCTAAGGGCTGGGGATTTAGCTCAAGTGGAACCATGCCTACCCTTGGAAGCATAAGGGACCCAAGTTCTTAATCCCCAGCACTGAAACACACCACACACACACACACACACACACACACAACCCAGATCCACAGAGATCAGTAAGTGTGTAGAGTGAAAAATGTTCTTTTTACCATACTGAAAAGAAGACCACTCAGCAAACATCCTTCTGTGTGTCCAGAGCCAGAGAAAGTCATGTGGTATCCCACTTGCTAAGCAATACTTGGGACCCAGGACGTGTCTGAAGATACAGAAGACCACAAAGCAACTGGGAAAGGTTTAGCAACCTGTAAGATGAATTTCACCACCCTTTAAACCTCATTTTTGTGTGTAAATTACTGAGAGATTACTGAAAATTTTCCACCTGAGAGACATCAAGCAGTTTTTCAGCCTCACCCCGCTCAGGACCCCTTTCCTGAACAGAGCAGCTTGCAGCCACAAGGCCCCACTCAGGTTTCCAAATCTCCTCACCCTCCTCTCCTCCCAAACTCCCTGCCTGGCCACCTGATGGGTGGAGGGTGGAGCCATGGTTCAGCTTCAAATACGGGGTTACAGCAAGAACGAAACTTGACTCTACTTCCCTGGGCCTACATCTCCTTAGCCATAACATGGGACAAGTATCTATCTACTTCACTGAAAGAGGACTGAATGAAATAATGTATGCAAATCATCTATTACATGGCAAGGGATCAAAACATTTCATTCTCTTTATATTACACTTCCCTTGAAATTATATTTTCCTAAATATCATGCAAAGTTGTGCTGTGTATGCAGTGCAGGGAAATACAAAGTGATGTTGTCTTGTGAAATTACCTTAATTCCAGCCCTCAGAGAGGTCAAGGCAGGAGGATCACAAGTTCAAACCTAGCTTAAGCAACTGAACAATTTAGCAAACCATGTCTTGAAATTTAAAAAGAATTTTAAGGGCTGAGGATGTAGCTCTGCATGAAAGCTCTGGGTTCAATCCCCAGTACCAAAAAAAAAAAAAAAATCCAGCAACTCTTTAAAGGATAATTATTTGTCTATATGCCTGATATCCTATATAATTTTGTACAAATTTTTTTTGAAAAAATAAAAATAACAAAAAAGGCTACCTTTAGGCTACAGAGAATAATCAAATTTTGCAGTTTTATATTTATTTAAAAATGTTGGTCCTTCGGGAGGCAGAGGCAGGAGGATTGGTGAGTTTGAGGCTTGCCTGAGTTCCATACTGAGCTCAGAGCCAGCCTGAACTACAAAGCGAGACCCTGTCTCAAAAAAAAAAAAAAAAAAAAAAAAAGTTGGTCCTGGGCCAGAGATTTGGCTCAGTGGTTCCAGCGCCTGCCTCACAAGCGCAAGGTCCCTGGTTCAATCCCTGGTAACTACATACAGTATTGGGCGTGGTATGCCCACTGGCAATCAGTACCTTATACCACAGATGCCAGGCTTAGTGACTCAAGCCTGTAATCCCAGCACTCAGGAGGCAGAGGCAGGAGGATTGCTGAGTTCCAGGCTTGCCTGGGCTACATAGTGAGCTCAGGGCCAGCCTGAACTACAAAGTGAGACCCTGTCTCAAAAAAAAAAAAAATGTTGATGCTAAAGTCAGTATTATTTTATTACCAGTACATTTGGGTTAAAATACTTCCAGTCAGTGTGTGAGAGGGATAAATCAGTAAACTGTAAGACTTGGTTTGAATTTACTTATCAGATTAGCCTATGCATAACCTAGCAGGATCCTGAGAAAAGTTTAAATGTTTTTTAAAAACTGAGAATCTTTTGCAGTTCTCAGAGTATATACTTATCAAGGCTCATCAAGTTGTATACCTTAAGTAGGTCCAGTACTGTCACTCACACCTCAGTAAAGTCATTTAAAAAAAAAAAAAAACTTATTTTGGGGCCGGAGGGTTAGCTCAGTGGTTCCAGCTGCTTGCAAGTGCAAGGTCCTGAGTTCGATCCCCGGTAACCACATACAATGCTGGGCGTGGAGGCTCACACCCACCAACAATCAATACCACATACCACAGTGCCAGGCGTGGTGGCTCACGCCTGTAATCCCAGCACTCGGGAGGCAGAGACAGGAGGATTGTTGAGTTCGAAGCTTGCCTAGGCTACATAGTGAGCTCAGAGCCAGCCTGAACTACAAAGCGAGACCCTGTCTCAAAAAAACAAAACAAACAAACAAACAAAAAGCCCTTATCTTGAAAATATCAATGTCAATTCATAGGAAATAACAAGGCCTTTGCTTTAATCATCTCCAAACTTGATAATGGACTGTGCTGTCCTATGCTGTCAGAAGTTAGCAGTGGTAATACCTATGTGAAGAAAGGTAAGTCAATAGTGGTCAGGATCTCCCTTTAGGCTACAGAGTATAAACTGTCTGTACATATTTCCAAGCAGTACCTAGACAGACTAATTTGAAGACCATTCCCATTCATTGGTAGTGGACTTTTAATGAAACTGATAATACTTTATTCATAATCTATTTTTTTAGCTAACTATAGATTTTTTTAAAAATTTGGAGAAAAATACAAATAAATCTGTTATTCTTAATTCCTCCCTCCAACAATATCAAAATATTATGAAAATTCCAACTACTTAATCCTTTGAATGGCCCCATAAAATGTATCTCCTCTAGGGCTGGGATTTAGCTCAGTGGTTCCGGAGTCTGCCTGGTAAGTACAAGGTCCCAAGTTCAATCCTGGGTTAACCACATACCACAATGCCGGGTATGGTGGCTCACACCTGTAATCCCAGCACTCTGGAGGCACAGGCAGGAGGATTTTTGTGAGTTCGAGGCTGGCTTGGGCTACATAGTGAATTCGGGGCCAGTCTGAACTACAAAGTGAGACCCTGTCTCAAAAAAAAAAGGATCTTCCTATTTCTTGAGTTTGCTTAGCAGTTAGTTTTCTGTGCTCAGCTTGCTACTATCCTCTGGGCACTCTGCTATGGTTGTTCCGACTAAGAAATCCAGGGCTGACTGGGGTTTAGCTCAGTGGTAAAGTGTACACTCCACTTGCACAAGGCCCTGGCTGGCTTCAATCGCCAGCACCAAAAACAACAAATCTTGCAGTTGCCATATCCACCTACTTTTGACTGAACTTTCAGCACTGCTTTGCAAAGGGTAAGGAGCCAGTTATGCTCGGTTAAAGATGAATGGCCTTTTGAACACTTGTTAAGCAGTAGGCAGTTGCTTTTATTTTCTGAGAGACCAAACTGACTGTATTAATTATTGCAGAAATACTCTAAGGAATGACTTAAAATTCTCAGTGCTTTGTTGTTGGGTTCTTTGATTAGGCAAGCGAATTACAAGCCAATTTTAGACAGACCCCATTACAACCACGGAAAAGGCTGCCCTAGGGGACAGAAAATGAAGACAGAGAAATACATCTATGCAAATTGTGCTCTACCCTGGCAGGCAAAGGCAGAGGGCTCCTCTGGCCATGACAGCAAACATTTGTCAACTAGTAATTCAACAATGGTTGGCGGTTATTCTTCTGAGGAGGTAGCTGAGTGCTGGGATACTATCTGTAAGTTGGGCTAATGAGCATTATTAGCTCATCTAATTATAGATTTCTAAAAAGAAAAAAGGACATACAGCCAGAAATTTGTTCACATGATTGAGAAGATCAAAACACAACAATTAGCTCAGACATAATGCCAAGTTGTGAGATACGTAATAAACCACAGCAAGGTGGGGAGATGAGTAAGTGCTCTGATGCCATGTAGGGCCTTGACCAACTTTCTGGAAAGAGTTATTGGGGAATTAGCCAAATGATATATTTTGTTCCAACCCAAAGGAATCTCCTTTTTCCACGAGAACGGTATAGAAATGGTCCTGAAAACAACCCTAACAAAGTGGCTGAGAGTAAGATCACTTCCTCTGGGGCAAAGCCTTTAAGACCTCTAAACCTGTGAAATACATAGGCACATACACACACACACATGTGCGCGCGTGCGTGCACACAGAAATAATAAACATCATCCTCATTGGCTCATGGTAAGAATTAGTTGAACGAATCCCAGTCAAGTCTTGAGCGCAGAATTTGGCACCATGGTGAACACGGTATTCTGATATGTTAGGTCAAAGAATTGCAAAAGGTAGTGGACATGATATTAAAAATCAGACCTTGGGGGCCCAGAGATTTAGCTCAGTGGTTCCACCACCTACCTAGCAAGCGCAAGGTCCCTGGTTCCATCCCAGTAACCACATACAATGATATGATATTGGGCATGGTGACTCACACCCACCAGCAATCAGTACCATACCCCACAATGATGGACGTGGTGGCTCACACTTGTAATCCCAGCACTCAGGAGGCAGAGGCAGGAGGATTGCTGAGTTCCAGGCTTGCCTGGGCTATATAGTGAGCTCAGGGCCAGCCTGAACTACAAAACGAGACCCTGTCTCAAAAAAAAAAAAATCAGACCTTGACCGTGGGGTACTTAGGACGTAGATTGAAGCCAAAATTCATGATACAGTGACAACTATCAGCTCCTCAAACTGTTCCATCAATAAGCAACACTGACTGAGTTGCTACATGGCACAGAAAAATACCGCGTTTGATTTTTCCTGCCCACTTCCCTCATCCTCCACACTGTGCACTTAGTTTTCTCAGATCACAGAGCTACCTCCTCTTATTTAAACCCCTCTCCAAACTCCTCACTGCTGAGGAGAAAAGCCTGCATGCTGCTCACGCCCGCAGTCACTCAGGCTGGCCTCTGCCTCTCTCTCTGGGCTCTGTCCACTCCACACGCACTGTACTCTCTGATTACCGCTGCTGAGTTTTTATGTCCATGGCTTGGCCATATGTGGCTTCTCCTGTCAGAGCCTTTGTGCATACATTTCTACCTTCATGGACCTCTTCCCCTTTTCCCCTCTCATTTTTGTTAACTATTCTGATTACATGATTTTATGGCATGTTCTCTCTTTGTAGCTCCATCACAACTGTATAATTGTAAGATTATTTGATAAATATCTCCTTCTCCCCTTAAGTGTCTATAATGGCAAGAGTAATGTCAGTTTCTTCTCACCATTAAATACTGACACTTTACACAGTGCCAAATATGTAATAAATGATGTAGATGGATGCCATGCTATGAAATCAATAAATACTTAGTTACTGTAATTGAATGATATAAATAATAAGTATTGCTACTATCTTAAAGTTACCTATACTTTAAACCCAGAAAAAGGATATAAAAGAAATGACTGAAAAAATGATTTTACACATTCAAAGATGAGGGCCAGGGATGTAGTTCAGTGGTTCCCTGCCTGCTTGGAAAGCACAAGGTCCTGAGTTCAATACCTGTTATTGCAAAATTTAAAAATAAATAACAAATTCAAAGATTAACAAGTACAGATTAAGAGACCAGGACAGACTGAGCAATGTGAGTGAGTGACACAGAAAAATCCATCAGGTAATGTTATCCTAAAGGACTTCCAGACACACTTGCTACTAAGTCTACCTTAACAGCTAACTTTGAAGAAAAGAGAAACATCTCTAGGGAGGACAAGAGATCTTTCAATAGAAAGAATGGTATGTTAAAAGAGAAGTGGACCACACTGTCCAGGTGAGAACAGGTAAAGTAGCCAACTGGTGAAGATTTTTTATATTTTTCTTAAAAGATAGTTGAAGCCCGGAGATTTAGCTCAGTGGTTCTGGCATCTGCCCCGCAAGCGCAAGGTCCTGAGTTCAATCCCGGTAACCACATACAATGCTGGGTGTGATGACTCACTTCCACCAGCAATCAATACCACATACCACAGTGCCAGGCATGGTAGATCATGCCTGTAATCCCAGCACTCGGCAGGCAGAGGCAGGAGGATTGTTGAGTTCGAGGCTTACCTGGGCTACATAGTGAGCTCAGAGCCAGCCTGAACTGCAGAGCGAGACCCTGTCTCAAAAAAAAAAAAAAAAAAGATAGTTGAGATGATGGAACAGAGTATCAAAAATGGATTCTAATAGTTAGTTACCTATGTTACCTTCCAGTGGAGAAAACACAAAGAAAAGGCTATTAAAGTAATGTAGATGTCGGGCCGGAGGGTTAGCTCAGTAGTTCCAGAGCCTGCCTCGCAAGTGCAAGGTCCTGAGTTCGATCCCCGGTAACCACATAGAATGCTGGGCGTGGAGACATGCCCACCAACAATCAACACTGCATACCACAATGCCGGGCGTGGTGGCTCACGCCTGTAATCCCGGGAGGCAGAGACGGGAGGATTGCTGAGTTCGCAGCGGCTTGCCTGGGCACCATAGTGAGCTCAGGGCCAGCCTGAACTACAAAGTGAGACCCTGTCTAAAAAAAAAAAAAAAAAAAAGTAATGTAGATGTCAAATAATTAACAGTCATATTAAATAAGACAACACAAGGGTTTGAAATTAAAAATGAATCTGAGTGCTGTCTGGGAAATAAATGCCACCTGAGGATAGGTAGATGCTGTAAGCAAAAGAGCAGAGGAACCAAAACACGCGCACACACAAAACACCAGGCAACCCAATGCCGCGGTAGGGACTTGAAAACAAAGAGTTAATGAGAAGGGTTCTGCTTTGGGAGACAATCAGCTCAGTTCTGGAGAGGAAGAAAATGGAGATACTGAAAAGTGAGACATAAGAGAGAAAGGCTAGAAGTGAAGAAGATCAGTGATAAATGAGGACATTCATAGGAGGTTGTTAGAAACCAGAATCCACAAGATTCCTTCTCCTTTCCTAGGAAAAAAAAAAAAAAGCAAAATCTAATCCATCATATAAGAGTTTCACCCCTGAAGCAGAAGATGACCAGACAAAAGAGGAGGCGGGGCAGGAGGGCAAGAAGAACTAGAGTTATGGAAATTAGTGCTGAGAGGGAAGCTCGTTCTCAAAGTCACACACAGTTAAGTGAGTCTTGGCACAGAGTCGACACGCCTCATGGTATTGCAAACACGAGCTTTACGTTCCACCACTATCACAGACACTACATGTATTTTTAAGAAGTTTCTTGCTATTTAAAAACATCTAAAAGCTTTGAAAATTTATCACGTTATTCTATTCTATGACACTCTTCAATAAAATGTAACCAGAGTTAATTGAAAGTCTTAGTGTGGTCAGTTACATAACACCAGAATTGCTGAATAGCTTAAACACAATGTTTTCCCAGAAATATTTGTCTTTTGGATGAAACCAAGAATGGAAAGTTTTTGCCTTGAAGGAGAATTTTTTAGAAGGTGGAAAGAAAAGAAAAACATATATGAAGGAAATGTAACTTTAACAAAAATCAACCAGAATGCCACAAATATGCTAACTGCTCACACAGAGACATACAAAAACTCAAAGAGAATTTTACCACTTCAGAAAGGTAGTTGTGGATTGTACATCAATTAGGAGACAACTTTTCAAAAATCAGAAAATGTATATCACAAAGTATATATCATACATTGATTGCCTTTGCCAGAAACAAATTTAGATGGATTTTTGGTTCTTGCTATTTTCTTGTTAAATTGGTGAAATCAAGTCATAGTGGCCTACACCGATCCTATTGCATCTAAGACATGAAGTGAGACCTAAGGCAAGACATGATTTTTGAGGGGCAGGAGAGACGAAGAACAGTTGCCTTTGTTTACTGACTTCTAGACAAACATATGGCTCCTGGCCTCAAAGGTGCATGCAGCTCTCACTCCTGTGCTGGTCCTTCTCCCCTTTCTCTGTCTCCGCCGGGGATAATGTGTGAGCGTGTGTGTGTGTTTGTGTATGTGTGTGTGTGTACACATACACATGTACTTGTGGACACATGCATGTGCTGTGGAAAGTGTGTTTAATCTCCAACCTTAGTCATAAAACATCACAATTACTCTCAAACCCAGCAGGAGGGCTTTGTAAGGAAATGACAGTGTAAATGTAGTGGTCAATTTTGTGGCAATATTATCACCAAATAAGAAATATAGCCAAATAGATAACATTTAACACTGTTGAAAGGAATTTCTCCCCTATTACATGCCAGAGGTCCTGTTAGGTTAGTGTGTCAGGGGATCATGCCAACCTGGCTAAAGGCACATGAACTCAGCATGAGACTAGCTGGCATTCTTGGCTTGCATGCCAAACCCAAGCCAAGTTTAAAGTCTTCTCTTCTGACAAGTCTTGGAGAAGAGTGAAGACTGGCCAAGGGGTGAGGAATTCTTCAGTTTAAATGGATCTATAACTCCATACCAGACTCAGGCTGCCCTAAAGAGCCAAAATTGTTCTGGAACCAGTTTCAAGAATCTAAAAGAAACTAAATCAGCTATGGGTGCAGGTTCCAAGAATTTCAGGACAAATTTGGATCTCCTAGAATTCTATCATGACAGTGAACCAGGAGGCCATGGGCAGCATGCTAAGATAGTGGAGTAGCAGAAAACCAAAGCCTTTTCCAATTCTTTCCACATTAAACATAACCACCTATCTGGGTGACTGCTGATTTCTGGGAGAGAAAAGTAGAATTCTTCTTGCTTCATTTATCTTAAATTTTGATGTCTGGGACAAACAGTCAAAGCTGTAAAGTCATCAATAACCCCTGTAAGTAGAATACAAATAAGTGGAGTCACTTAGCCAAAGACTAGATCATAATGTCCCAAGACTTAGATACACTGCAATTCTGAAATTGTTCTGGCCTTCATCTATTTATTACCATACAAGAAATATTTACCATACCCCCTATATAAGAGGCTCTGTGCCAGGTACTCCACAGCTAACTTTTTTTTTTTTTTTTTTTTTTTGAGACAGGGTCTCGCTTTGTAGTTCAGGCTGGCTCTGAGCTCACTATGTAGCCCAGGCAAGCCTCAAACTCAGCAATCCTCCTGCCTCTGCCTCCTGAGTGCTGGGATTACAGGAGTGAGCCACCACGCCCGGCACTGTAGTATGTGGCATTGATGGTTGGTGGGTGTGAGTCTCCACACCCAGCATTGTATGTGGTTGCCGGGATCAAACTCAGGACCTTGCGCTTGCAAGGCAGGCGCCGGAACCACTGAGCTAACCCTCTAGCCCCTCCACAACTAACTTTTAATAAAACAGATTTCATGCCTGCCTGAGGTGCTACTGGATTTGAGAGACACCAGAAGTGCTGACAGCACAAAATGATAAGCACTGAGAGAAGAGGCATCATTGGAGCATACAGGGTGGGCCTGGGATTTGGAAAAGGCTTCCTGTGGAAATGATTTCTAAGAAGAGAGGTGGGAGAGGGCATGGGATTGATCTAGTAAAGGAAGGAGGTAGTAGTAGAGGGGGAAGAGAAAATGTAGACATGGGAATCCAACTTGGGGGAAGACCCAGGAGTTAAGAGGAATCACAGATCAAAAGGAATCCTGTATACAAACACAAAACAAGGTGATACTGTGTGTAGACCACTCCCCACCTGCAGTACCCACCTGCCGCTATCTTCTGTTTTGTTGCTTTTGTTGGTGGTGTTGTTATTGTTTGTTGGGAGCCATCCTATTTGGGAGAAATAATTGGAAGGTCGAATATGACCAGTCCTTCCTTTGGACTCAACTCACCTCCACCTCTGGTAGCAACAAGGACTCTGGAAGTCCCACATGCTGTGATGCTTCAGGGTAGATCTACTCCATTGCCTGGGTCTGCCCTGCCCTCTGAGTCTTTGTTAAATTTTGTTATTCTGGAGGTGCTGAATAAAAGGTGTGGCAGGCTGGAGCCTGGAGTCTTTTGCTACCCAGAGTAGCATGGATCAGGCCTAAACTCAGCTTCTCTAAGCCTCACTTCTACCTAGTCATTATTTCACCATGTGCAGTGGACTCAAGACTAGAACCTAATGCAAAGGTTCTAGTTATGTTCCCTTCCCTTGTTTCTTACAATTATTGTTGTTGCTGTTGTTTGGATTTTGAGATAGGGTCTTGTTATGCAGTTTAGAGTGCAGGTTGCCCTTGGACTCACAATGTAAGGCTGGCCTCAAACTCAAGGCAACCCTCCTACCTCAGCCTCCCAAGTGCTGGGATTACAGGTATGAGGCACCTGGCTTTTTATTTTCTCCTTTTTGAACACTAATTTTGTTTAACACAGTGGTCCCTCCTCTATGCACAGGACCCTCCAGGGTCCCTAGCAGATGCCCCAAACCACAGAGTACACATGCTATAGTATATACTGTTTTTTCCTATACATATATAGCTATAATAAAATTTAATTTACAGATTAAGAACAGTAAGAGATTCATAAAAATTAACAATAAAGTAGAACAATTATAAAAATATAAATGTTAATCTCTTGACTCTTTGAGAGTCAGCATTATTAGTATTAACATGTCTTGACTTTTGAGAGTCAATATTAACATGAAAGTATTCATATTTTCAGGTCACAACTGACACAGGTAACTGAAACCATAGACAGAGGGAGGCTACTTGGTATATTGCACCTATGACCTTTGGAAATGTGAGGCATCCTTGCTTTTTATCTAATGTGATCCCATAATCCTTTGGGAAGATCAGCTAAGTCAATACCCATTTTTATGGTCTCAAAAGACCACATGCTATGAGTAAAGCACTGAATTATGCCTGTTGGTCCTGGATCTAAGTAAAGGAGATATAATGGTTAACGTGTCAACCCAACTGAAGCCTAGAAGTCCCAAGATTAAATATTGTTTCTGGGTCTCTATAAGAATAGTTTGAAATGGTGAAACCCCTTTCCTATATAAGCGGAAATCATCTAATCCACCAAAGCCCATAGGACAAAAGGCCGAAGGAGGAGAAATTCATTGCTTTCTCTCTTGCCTCCCTCACTCATCTTCTGAGCTCAGGTTAGGATTTACCATCATCTCCCCTGATTCTCAGGCCTTTGTACTTGGACTAAATTACCCATTGCCTTTCTCAGTGTTCAGTTTGCAAATGGTAAAATGTGTCACTTTTCAGCCTCCACAACTGAACAATTTGTCATTTAAACACACACACACACACACACACACACACACACACACACATTCCTATTGGTTCTGTTTCTCTGCAAATCCTAATACAGGGGGCAAACAAGGAAATGAACACTGTAAGCAGCTATAGGAAATGGGTGGTCGTGAGCTTGTATGAAACTATTCTGACTCTAAATTTCAAACTAGAGTAGTATTGTTATAGTTTGTTCCCGAGAACACCCGTGCCAGCACATCCCAGGAGAAGGGCAGGAACGCGGGCTGCAGGGCGGGGTCTCTTTCACTTCACACCTCAGAAAAGCTTAGGTGTTGGCACTGGCCATGACCAGTGAATGAGAGACAAGACCAGATACTGGCATCTCTTCTGAGAGAGGAAAAAAGACAACTTAAGAAGTACTGAAAACTGTGGGGCTTCGGAAAAAAAGAAAAGAAAAAGCATGCCCCATTAAGGCAAGCTAAAGGAGATATTAGGTAGAAATAGTTTCAAGGTGGGAAGGAAAGGCTTCAGGGAAGTGGGCAGGATGGCGTGCTCAGAGGTGACACCATGCTCACCTAGACAGTCACAGAAAAAGCAGACATAAGTGGAATCTTATTTCTCTCATTGCTAAGATAAGATACCCAACAACTAAAGTTAAAGAGGGAAAAGTTTATTTAGCTTACAGTTCACAGAATTTCCAGTCCATAATCAGCTGGCCCCCCAGCCAGATAGGCATTTCAGAGGAGAAACAACATGGTGGACACAAGGTAGCAAAAGCAACAAAGGACCTGAAGAGTCTTTCTGCTTCCTTTATCTGATTCAGACTACAGAGAGCGGTGGCACTCACGCCCTTAATCCAACAGCCCTTCTAGCCCCACCATGAATCAATCATACACTCTAGATTCAGCCACCTCTGAAAAAGGATGAGGCTCTGGGGAACATCGAGACATAAACCCTAACAAGCAACTTCAAGGATTATCCTGGACGGGGCAGGAAAGAAGAGCAGGGAAGCCCCTGCAGAGATCAGGGGACAACTGGGAACTTGACCAGGGCACTTTCATTGTGCTTTTGTCTACCTCAGTACTATTAAAGGTGTCCATTCCTAAGACAAAGACAAAGACAAAACCTCCTGCTAGCCATGCCCACAGGAGGTAATGAGACAGTCTCGGCAGTCTGTCCAACCCCCTCCTTCACTCGGTGCTAGGCAAGAGAACAGGTCACCGGTGGGGAGCCAGCTCAAGCACTCAACTTACTAGTCACAGTCATGGAGGATAGAGCTCAGCCCGCTAAAGGGCTGTAAGGCAAATTCTTTCCTTTTTTGAACTAAGGGAAAAGAGCGTACTCGTCAAATTCTGGTCAGGTGTAAATAGGACTGAGAGGACTCTTGTGTTTTTACGTGTATGTAGTTTTTCTCCTGTCATTTGTCAGTATTTGTATATGTGAAATAGAGAATAAGAATTAATTACTGCTCTAGTTTATATAATCTTTCATAGTCAAGCCATGTAAATTATGTAACAGGGGATTCAAACACGAGCTTTCTAATCAGCATCTTCATCAGTTCCAACCTTCTTGCACTTCCTTGATCTTCCATTGTACTCCTCTCCCTCTTACTCCTTATTCCTGCCCCCACAAATATCCTCTTGAACTCCTCTGCTCTCCCTCCATTCCAGATATAAAAATCATATCACTAAAATCCTATGTCTTTATTTCTTTCATTTGCTGTCATCTGTTTTTCTTCTTTCCTTCTTCTGACGTATTTTCTTCCTTTCTCTTCCCCTCATCATCCTCTACATTCCTTCAGTACGACTTCATTGTCTTCCTGAGCTACTGGAAAAAGTGTAAAAGTTGGGCCAGAGGATTAGCTCAGTGGTTCCGGTGCCTGCCTCGCAAGCACAAGGTCCTGAGTTCAATCCTCAGTAACCACATACAATGCTGGGCGTGGAGACTCACGCCCACCAGCAATCAATACCACATATCACATACCACAGTGCCGGGCATGGTGGCTCACGCCTGTAATCCCAGCACTCGGGAGGCAGAGGCAGGAGGATTGCTGAGTTCGAGGCTTGCCTGGACTACATAGTGAGCTCAGAGCCAGCCTGAACTACAAAGTGAGACCCTGTCTCAAAAAAGAAAAAAAGTGTAGAAGTTTTAAAACAAGTATTAAATTACATGAATGACATACGTGGCTCTGCAAATGCTGATCTAACTGATAATGATCCTCTCCTAGCCACACAGTGACTGGGACTGATCCTGTCAAATCAAATAGGTTGAATAGGGGAATGCACATCAAAACATAACCAAGTCAAAGTCTCATCACAAGTTAGGTCACATTAACTGAAAAAGTCTTCACAATCATGACAGGTTTTTCTACCCTATCTGATCTTCAACTCTTGGTACTAAAACAACAGACAGGAACATGAGAAAATAAGACAACAAGATGCCTCCAAAAACTCTTAACTTCCCCAAAGTTAATCCCAGGAGTACCAAAATGGGAGAAGTTTCAGGCAAAGAATTAAAAAACCAAAAGGCTAGAATGTTAAAGAGATCAAAGAGCATGTAACACAAGTAGGTGTAAAGAATCAGAGGTTATGAAAAGGAATCAAGCATAAAACCTGGATATGAAAAATTCATTTGAAACTATGACAGCAGGAAAAACCAATCTGTGAAGAGACTGACAAGACTGGAAGACATCCTTGATGTGCTCGGTGACCCTAAAAAATAAGACACAAGAAATGCTAAATCCAACATTTGCTACATTATTTTAAAAAAGTAACCTAAGAATTACAGGACATAAGGAAAGGTTAGAAGATAACAACAGAGGTATAAATGTATTCACCTAAATCATAGTAGAATATTTTCCAAATATAGGAAAATAATTCAATATCCAAGTAAATGAGATACAGAAGCCCAAATAGCCACAATCAGAAAAGAATCTCTCCATGCGATCAATAAAAGGACAGATCATTAAATCTAACACATGATCATCTCAATAGATGCAGAAAAGAACCTCTGACAAAATCCAAAACCCATTCATGATAAAAACAACAACAAAAATTGGCATCAAAGAACTCCATCCCAAAATGATAAGATCCATTTATAACAGACCTACTGCCAACATCACACTAAGTGGAAGAAAAGCCTGGAAATATCCCCTGTAAAATCAGGAACAAGATATAGGTATCCACACTCATCACTCCTGCCCAATATAATACTCAAAACTTCAGGCAAAATAATGAGGCAAGAGAAAGAAATAAAAGGGATACAAACAAGAAAGGAAGAAGAGAAACTATTCTCTTTTTTTTTGTTTTTGAGACAGTGCTTTGGAGTTTAGGCTGGCTCTGAGCTCACTATGTAATTCAGGCAAGCCTGGAACTCAGCAATCCAACTGCCTCTGCCTCTCGAGTGCTGGGATTACAGGCTTGAGCCACCAAACCCAGCATTTGTGGTATGTGGTACTGATTGCTGGTGGGCGTGAGCCACCATGCCACATGGTTACTGGGAATCAAACCAAGGACCTTGTGCTTGCTAGGCAGGTGCTGGAACCACTGAGCTAAATCTCCGGCCCAGACAAACTATTCTTATTTGTAGATAACTTAATTCTTTACAAAGACTTAAAAATACTCTACCATAGGACACTTAAAACAAATTATGGCAGTATATAAAATCAGCACACAAAAATCAATAGTGTTCCCACAAATCAGGAATGAACTCATGAAGACAGAAATCAAGAAAAGGGCTCATTCACGGCAGCTCTTTAAAAAGTGTCTAGGAATTAACCCATCGAAGGAAGTAAAAGACCTCTACAGTGAAAACTACGATATTCTGAAAGAAGAGATTAAAGACTTTAAAAAAAAAAAGATTTTAGAAAAATGGAAAGCCATCTCCTGTTTCTGGAGAGACAGAATTGAATTGACAAAATAGCTATATTATCAAAAAAGCTAAGTAGGACCCTGTCTAAAAAAAAAAAAAAATTTACAAAAAAGCTAAGTAGGGCCGGAGGGTTAGCTCAGTGGTTCCAGTGCCTGCCTCACAAGCGCAAGGACCTGGGTTCAATCCCCGGTGACCACATATAATGCTGGGTGTGGAGACACGCCTACCAACAATCAACACCGCATACTACAATGCCGGACGTGGTGGCTCACGCCTGTAATCCCAGCACTCGGGAGGCAGAGACAGGAGGATTGCTGAGTTTGCGGCGGCTTGCCTGGGCACCATAGTGAGCTCAGGGCCAACCTGAACTACAAAGTGAGACCCTGTCTCCAAAAAGCAAAAAAAAAAAAAAAAAAAAAAAAAGCTAAGTAAATTTAATGCAATTCCAATAAAAATACCAACAACATTCTTCACAGAACTAGAATAAACAACCCTACATGCATGTGCAATCCAAATAGACCCAGAATAGCCAAACCAATACTGAGCAAAAACAAAGTAGAAGACATTACAATCCCTGATTTCAAATTAAACTACAAGTGAAGCTACAGTAATAAACATCAGGTACTGGCACAAAAACAGACATATGGATTAATGGAATAGAATTAAAACAACCCCATGCACCTTCAGCCACTTGATTTGTTATGAAGGGGCCAGAATTACATTCTGGATGAAAGACAGAGGACTCTAATAAATGGTCCTGGGAAAACTTGTTACCCAGGTACAGAAAAATTAATCTAGGCCCATATCTCTCATCTTTTACAAAAGTCAAACCAAAATGGATCAAAGACCTTGACATAAAAGCCAAACCCCTGAATCTCCTAGAAAATAAAGTAAGTAAAACTCTTGAAGACATAAATATGGACTCTCTGAACAGAACCACAGTTGTACAGAAAGTCATGCCAAGAATCAACAAATAGGCTTATATCAAATTAAAAACCTTCTGTGGAGCAAACAGCCAACAGAATGAAGAGACAATCTACAGGGTGGGAAAAAAATAAAAACCTACCAGTTGCTCCCTGGACAAAAGAGTTATAACTGAAATAAAGAATTCAAAATAATTAGACCCAAAGAACAAACAATTGAAATGAATAGACACTTCTCAAAAGAAGTACAAATGGCTACTAGGTACATGAAAAATATTCAGCCTCTTTGGCCATTAGAGAAATGCAAATCACATGATACTGAGATTCCATCTTACTTCAGTAGAAGTGACTATCATCAAGGACTCAAAAAACAAATGCCATTGAGGTTATAGGAGAAAAGGAACACTTCTATAGTGCTGGTAGGAATGTAAAGCTATTCAGCCACTATAGAAATCAACATGAAGATACCTCAGAAAACTAAGAAATTCTATTTGACCCCACTATGCTTCTGAGTATGTTAGTGAAAGAGTTAAAGACATCACCTTAGAGTGACATATAACTAAATATGGAAGCATCCTATATGCCCATTGACAGACAAGTGGATAATATATATAAATATTATAATTTATATTAATATATAATATACATTAATATTAAAATATCTATATCTCATATCCACTGGACTGCTACTCAGTCATAAAAGATAAATTGGAGTCATTAATAGGGAAATGGTAAGTAAAATAATTCAGACACAGAAAGTAAAATATCACATAGTTTCTTGAGAAAACCAAAATACACATAATTTGATAAACAAAATAAAAAGGAGCTGATAAGAAACAGGAGACACCTAAGCCACTATCGAGAGACTAGAGCATCTGGAGTGGAGACCTCAGTGGGAAGCAGCAGTCAGTAAATAAAACACATGTTCAGTTCAGGTCAAAGAACAAGTGGAAACAGGGACACCCCAGAAAACAAAGCAATTTCCTGCCTAGAACTGAAATGAGTTAGACTCGCCTGAAAGACAAGGGAGGGCTTAATGAGAGATGAAGGACTAGACTCCAGAGAGCTGGGAGCCCAGTAAGGGGTGTGCATGTGGCCCTGGGGCAGCAGAGACGGGACACACACACACACACACACTCACACACTCATCATGCAGTCTGTCATCCAGGAGGATGTGCATGTTAAAGAGATCTGACTGGAGGCAGAGAAAGAATTAGCACAGCCAGCACTAAAATATAATGTGAGGCACTGACCAAATTCAGCTTTTCCAGAAACTGTGCTAAAATAGTAAAAAGAATTAGCACTTTGTTAATTAATTTGATTAATTTTAATGAGTTTATCTACATAAAGGCAGCACAGAGGAAAGTGAACACAGTTGCACCTTCTTAGTCAAAAGGCTGAGAGACAGTAAAAGTGAACAGGTTTGGAGATGTATTTAGCAAGGGAATCGGAGAATCTGTTACAGATAAGGACCAGCTTAACTGTAGTTCACTTTGCACTCCACGCACAGTCCATCATCCTACACTACATCTCCAATCAAGCTCTGCCCATTTTATAGGTTTCCGTTTTCCCCCTTTTGCCCACCAAACAAAGCCTGAGTTCTTTAGCCATTGCTGGGTCTGCCTGCTTGTCCAGGGCAGAGATCCTCGCCGCCACACAGCTGGACCACTTTGCTCCCACCTGCAAGCCTGGTGTCTACGATCACCCATGACCTTAGGCAGAAGGAATGAAAAGACTTTGGCTCTGCATCCTGGAATGGAGCATCAGGCCGTTCTCTGTGCAAGTCAGGCCCCGTGTTCCAGGTCTGCCTCCTGGCTTGGAAACCTGCCTGGTCCCTCTGAGTCTGGGGCCCAGCTTCTTGCTTTCCATCCTGCCCTCTCCTCCCAGAGCCTGAAGTCTGCCCACACTCGAGGAGAGTGGCGGGAGCCTGCTGACTGCTGAGAGACATTTTTATTCTCTGACTCCTTGGCACATTCCGACGTACCACCTGTTCCTACATTTCCCAGTATTGGCACACCCCTTCCTTGAGTCGTGTTACCCACCTTGCAGACCCCACTCTGCCTGCCTGGGTGGCCACCTGGACCACCATATTCTCCCGCAGAGTCCTTCCAGTGCCCCATCTCCTAACGTGGACTTCTTTGTAGTTCCTGCCCCATCCCTGTGGGCAGATTTATTTCCACCAGCTTCTCCTGTCTTTTTTAGTGAATGTAGCCATTTCTTTTATTTACTTCCTTGTTTTTGTTTGTTTTTTCTTCTTTTCCTTGAGCCAGGGTCTCACTAATTAGCTCAGGCTGACCTTCAGCTTACTATGAAGCCCACAATGTCCTTGAACTCAAAACAATCCTCCTGCCCTAGTGCTGAGATTACAGGCGTGGGCCACCCCACCCAGTTGTCATTTCTAATAATATTTTAAAATATGACAAACATTCAAAGTCCAAAATACTTAGAATCCCACCATAGCACTGAAACTTCCTTCTCACTACCTTTGGGTACTCTACACTCCAATCGAACTTCTCCTCATGTATTTTCAGCCCCCATGCTGAGACCTCCTTAGTTAGTCCTTCCAACCCCACAATCTAGAAAGGGCCTTTTCCCATTCTATTCCCCACTTAGGCAATTTATAATAAATAGCTAAAAAAAATGTGACAGTCTCTAATTCCCTCCCTGACCCAAGTAGATATTGCATCTCCTTCTAACCTTCTGTGACTCATTATCTGGGCTTCCATTATAGATTTTATTACTTTCTTATTTTTCATGTCTTATCTTTCTAAGAATGTAAATATCTTGGGAATAAGATACATGCCTGATTATTTAGCAAAGCAAAATAGCTAGGAGAGTGGAAAAGAGAAAAAAGGGAAAGGAAAATAGGGAAAGAGGGACTTGGCTCTATTTCACAAAATGAGTAATGGCCCAACAAGGATTATAACTAAACAAGTCCGCAGTGCTGAGGGCCAGCTTAGCACTCTGGTCAACTCATTTCTGAAGCATGGTAGAATCCAACTCTACACACCCTGTACCTTTTAGAAATTCCACAGAAGGAAAAGGCAGAACCAGACTGATAAATGGACGTTTCTGATTCTTATTAGACAGTTCATTCTGACATCCATGACAGCGTTTGACTTCTTGTTCCTTGTACAACACCGAGATCTGGATGTGGGGACCCTACCACCCTCGGACTTGGCCGGTGTCTATGTCGGCATGTAGCAGGGGGAGTCAACTATGCATCATTATCTTCCAGCTTTTCTCTGGAAAGTTCCAGATACATTAGAAACATTAGAAACAGGACAACAATCTCACCAAATCCTTGTACAGTGATTGAAGTGTGTTACCAACAAAACTAAAATAATTATTCTGCCTGCATTATTTGATATTAAACACCTGAATGGCTTTCTTGTGTGATATTCCTGTGCAACTGTAAAAATATATGGTGACAAATTCTAGGCCAGCAGTTCTGAAGGTCAATAGTCAACAGTCTTGTGATGCCAAACACATCAAAAATCAGGCTTTATGGGCCGGAGATTTAGCTCAGTGGTTCTGGCGCCTGCCTCACAAGCGCAAGGTCCTGAGTTCGATCCCGGTAATCACATAGAATGCTGGGTGTGGAGACTCACGTCCACCAGCAATCAATACCACATACCACAGTGCCGGGCATGGTGGCTCACGCCTGTAATCCCAGCACTCGGGAGGCAGAGACAGGAGGATTACTGAGTTCGCGGCGGCTTGCCTGGGCTATATAGTGAGCTCAGGGCCAGCCTGAACTACAAAGTGAGACCCTGTCTCAAAAAAAAAAAAAAAAATTCAGGCTTTATGAAGCAGCGTTCAACTATGACTGAACATGCTTCAAAGTGCTGTCAACTGCTTAGTCATTCCAGCTCTCTCGGCCGGGCAATGAGCTCTGAGAAGCATCAAAGAAGATTCTCTTACATCATAGACTTGATTTGGCTCCATAAGGACAAAAGAACTCTCAAAACCACAGGTGCCTCAAGTGAGATGCAGTTGTCAAGCTGTGTCTTCTGAGTCGGTCTTTCTCAAAATAGAGCCGTGGTTTCCTTGTGGCAAGTACAGTACATATGGACAGAGTGCCATTGCTGGACAGTCTCTCCAATTAGAAGTCACATTTATTTCTGGCTAAGCCCAGATTGAACATGAACTTTTAAAATGTGGTGTCAAAGTTTCTCTGACTTTGGACCTGGGTGGCTGCTAGGGGCAGGGTACAGAAGATGGATGACTTGAGAATCACTTGTTTCTGTATCAGATGTCCAGAAGCTAAAACACAGGCAGCAATTTAGGAATAAAAGCAGAAACCAACTACATGGATCTGAGAAAGCAATATTTTTCTATTTATTCAAGTGAATTTTTATTACTATTATATGGGGGATTGAACCCAGAGCCTTTGCACTGAACTATAGTCCTAGTCTTTTTTTTTTTTTTTTTTTGAGACAGGGTCTTGCTTTGTAGTTCAGGCTGGCCCTGAGCTCACTATGTAGCCCAGGCAAGCCTCGAACTCAGCAATCCTCCTGTCTCTGCCTCCCGAGTGCTGGGATGACAGGCGTGAGCCACCACGCCCAGCACTATGGTATGTAGTATTGATTGCTGATGGGCATGAGTCACCACACCCAGCATTGCATGTGGTTACCAGGATCGAACTCAGGACCTTGTGCTTGTGAGGCAGGCACGGGAACCACTGAGCTAAATCTCCAGCCCAGTCCTAGTCTTTTTTTAGTTTTATGTTTTATTGTGAGACAAGATTTCACTAAGTTGCTAAATTTTCCATGCTAGACTTGAACTTGCAATCTATCTGCTCAGCATCTCAGTACACTGGGGTTATGGGTGTGCACCGTCATGCCCGGCTTCATAAAATACTTCCAAAGGACATATGTAAGGATGGTCCTTGAAGCATTATTCATCATGGTTTTTAAAAGACACCAAAATAGCCATTGGTACAGGGGCTAGTTAAATTAAAATGGCACATCCATATAATGGATTACTATGCAATGTTTTGTTTTGGTTTTGGTTTTGGTTTGAGACAGGATCTCGCTTTGAAGTTCAGGCAGGTCCTGAGCTCATTATGTAGCCCAAGAAAGCCTTGAACTTAGCAATCCTCCTGCCTCTGCCCACCGGGTGCTGGGGTTACAGGCATGAGCCATAACGTGCCACACTGTGATATGTGGTACTGATTGCTGGTGGGTGTGAGTCACCACACCCAGTATTGTTGTATGTGGTTATTGGGAATCAAACCAGGGACCTTGCACTTGCTAGGCAGGCACCAGAACCACTGAGCTAAATCTCCAGCCCTAATGTGCAATGTTTTTAAAAATAAAATGTATTGAGTCAGGTATGGTGGCTCACACCTAAAATCCCAGCACTCAATAGCTAGAGGTAGGAGGATTACTATGAGTTCGAGACTTGCCTGAGCTATGTAG
>PVIC010011585.1:0-41166 GCA_004025085.1 Thryonomys swinderianus | reverse complement strand
GGAATATTTCTATAGGAAACTTGGTGTGGGAATATGATGAGGGGAAGGAATAAATATGATTCAGAAAGAAAATAAAAGAGCATGTATAAGGGGGGAGGAGGAGGGAGTGGGTAGGGATATGGGTAAAAATGAGAATTAACTTGTGGCATATACTGGTACAAATTTCCCAATGTTATATGTGATTTTGAGATGTATATAAGTTGTACCAATAAAGAATTCAATTAAAAAAAAAAGATCACTCTCTGAGCTGGACAGAAAGGGAGGAGAGTAAATCTGGAAAGGAAAGTGAAGACGACCCAGCACAGTTTATTTACTTGGGATCAGGGCATTCACAAGTCTGCGTCACACTGGAAGCTATTATAATGGCCTTCCCACCCGTTTCCCTATTGCATTGTAGGCTGTCGCCCTTCTGGAAGAGTTTCAAGGGTTAGACCGAGATGTGGAAGGATCTGCCAAACAGTGGAGGAAGTGGGTAGAATCCGAGTGTCCAGAAAAAGAAAAGTTACCTCAAGAATGGAAGAAGAAGAGTTTAATACAGAAGTTGATTATTTTGAGAGCAGTGCGCCCTGACAGGATGACATATGCTCTCAGGTAAGACAGCTGGCATTTGTGGAAGTGCAGGGTAGCATGGAGGGCTAAGAGAACTTAGTAGAAGTGTTGCCTGTCCCTGTTGACTAGGAGTGAGTCTGCTGAGATTCCAACATTCTTTTTTCCATTACATTGAATGGTACATTTCAGGTATACATTATGATCACATTCATCACTGGGAATGTGTACCTATACATGATTCTTATTGGTTCTTATTTTATGATTTATGATTGGTTCTTATTTATGATTTATGATTGGTTCTTATTTTTTTCCCAGCTTCCTCACTATCCCATCTATTCCTTATTTACAAAAACTTGGCTTCTATTTTTTCCTTCTTTTCTCATATTTTTTCTTCTCTCCTTTCCCCTACCTCCCCTGCCTACTTCCCTTACCCTTTTGGATCTTGTCTTCCTATTTTACATTCTGTTACACATTTAGATCCTCATCTACTCTTGCAGTTTCTCACACCAGAGAAACTATTATGTATTTACGCATCTGTGTCCTATTTCACTTAAGAGTATGACCTCAATGTGCATCCATTTAGCTATAAATGTCTCTAGTTCACTATTCTTTATGGCTGAGTAATACTCTACTTTATTTTCTTTTTTTTAAACCCACATCTTTATCCAGTCACCAGTTGATGCCGTTTGGGCTGTTTCCAAGATTTAGCTATTACAAACTATGATGTGGCACCATGCTTTTAATTCTTTTGGGAAGAGATTCCAACATCTTAATTAGTACTGCTGTTAAAGTTTGCTAAACCTGAACAGTGTGTTGCTGATCTACAGGCAGCTCAGCACCACCTTCCTGAGAAGCTCAGTTCAGAAATCAGGAGGGGACTTGAAGGAAGGGTCATTGGCAGAGTTCAGAGGCCAGAGCATGTATTATCCAAATATAACTTCCACCATCTCTACTCAGTGATAGCATTTGACTCTAAAGATTTTAAATGTCAAACAAAAAATGAATTCCTTTCAGGGAGCCACTCGAAGTCCTAAAATTTTGCACCCAGTGCAATTCAAAAACAGAAATCCTTATTTACATTCTGGTTCCAGTGTCCTCTTTCTTTGCCCTCTTGGCTTCTAAATGATGAGACACAGGTCTCATTCTAATATGAATCACCAACCAGAGAGTTCAGACTTTTTCCCTGTTGTGCACTTCTTTCTTCCATAATATTCATGTGCCTCAAGTTTTCTCCTCTGCTTTGTCTAGTTCAACCAGTTTCCCTTTTGCAGAAGCCTCTGCTGAACCCTACTTTACAAGTTAATTCTCCTTAGTAGTACTTACTTTCCGCTAAATCTGATGCTGCAGAAAATAATCCCTGCTTAATTGAGCTTCTCTGTGTTAGAAACACCCCAAAAAGCATTTGTATATTCATGAGAAGCTCAGCAGGCTGGAAAATTGCACTGTGGCAAGTCTAATGAACTGTTAATAAGTAATGGGGGAGTCTGACAGGGGACTTGGGGGATACAAAGCCATACTGCAGGCAGACGTCTGATAGTACTGGAGGGGGGTCTCAGTAGCTCCCCAAAGTAGAATATAACCTTCTGATACTGACTTTCTCAAGTAGGGGGAGATTTCATTGATATACCTCCTCTGTAAACCTATGAGGATTGGTACTGTCATTCCAAAAAGCTACCCCATGTAATGAACGTGGTTTACTTCTTTCTGGCGGCTGTGGTTTAAGCTTATCCAACTGGTAAAGCTTTTCCAAGTCAAAATTAATGATCAGGTTTTTGCATATTATTTTCTATAGAAATTTTGTGGAGGAGAAACTGGGTGCAAAGTATGTGGAGAGCACCAGGCTGGACTTGGGTAAAGCACTGGAAGAGAGCAGCCCAGCCACCCCAGTGTTCTTCATCCTGTCCCCCGGCCTGGATGCCCTCAAGGACCTGGAGATGCTTGGTGAGTGCCAGGAGCCTGCGGGCTGCCCGTCCTCCCCGCCTCACACCGCAACCCACCTGCCCTTCCTTTCTGATCACAGTTATCCTCTTTTTCATTTGTCAGAAATCCGGTGTATGGAAAATGTAAGGCTAATAACACTGTAGTCTGAAGAAATGTTCAAACGGAACATTCATCTGGTTGGCATAATGCAAGTTTCTTTTGTGCTGTTTCCCACCTTTTGACTAAATGAGGGCCAGAGGGCAATTTTCTCCATGCTCATGTAATCTTGTGCCCCCTGTGACTAAATAATGGTCATTAGAGCAAGTCTATTCGATTGTGCAAGGCCCTGTCGCTTTGTGCTCTGGATTACTATTCCCCGCGGCCTGCACTGGGAATACCAGGTTAATGTAGCTGTGACCTGGCTGTGCTCAATTTAAACGCAGCCTCACAAGGTGAGAGCTTGTGCATTTTACCCAGTGAACTGCTCCCTTTCAAAAGAGGATGTGATACCTACCACATGTTGCTCCTTTTTATGAAGGAAACGCGTTGCTACTCCTGCCCGAGTTCAGAAAGCTCCCTAACAATGCTGCCATCTGTCAAAATGTCAAAAGCTTCATTATCATAAAACTAAAGGAACGGACTTCCGCAGGCTTTCCTAATGCTTGCAGGGCAGCAGCTGCGGAGAGCTCAAAAGGCTTCTTGTGGGAACAACAGAAGTTTAGTTCAGATTCTTTAAGAGTGACCTCGCAGCACCAGCAGTGAGCACAAATATGTGGATAACAACATCTCCAGTTCTCTTCAGCTCCCCTCCGCTGACACTGGCTCCCACTGTGCTGTGTCTCCCCGCAGGCAAAAGACTTGGGTTTACAATTGAGTCGGGAAAATTCCATAATGTGTCTTTAGGACAAGGTCAGGAAATGGTGGCAGAAATGGCACTAGAGAAAGCCTCCAGAGAAGGACACTGGGTCATACTGCAGGTGAGTATTGTGTTTCCATGGGCGATACTCTATGTGAACCCACAGGCTTTGGCAGTGCCAAGCACCCAATGCGTGCGGGAAGGTCCCTTCTCACAATTCCTTGGTTTTCAGAGCCACAGTATTCCCTTGGGTGTTCAGGAGATCTTTAAAGGTGTTGGGAGACGCTGTTAGGGCTGGCTCTCACCTTTGGTAAAACCGACCACAGCTTTAAAACATTAGGAAGAATCCCATTGTTCTTTTGACTTGCAGTTATCTGAACCGTTCCAGAGTGCTTAAGAACAAATAGGCTTGTAGAGCTTGCTACATCAGTACTGTAGCATCAGACATAAAATTGATGGGATAGCTAAAATTAAAGTTATAAATTCATGTGTTGATATTGAAATTTGAAAGGGAATTGAGCGTGTTAAAATTGTTCACATGGCTTATCACTGACAGAACCATTTTCGTGTATGTGTGTGTGTGTGTGTATCTTTCACAACTAACTCTAACTCCCCCCCCCCCAGTAGTTATAGCACATCCCCTTTGCTTGTAAATTCCCCAGGTCTGTGATCCTACAACCCAGTGTTGCCTAGGATGCCCTCCTTAGCTGGGGATTCTAGCAAGAGCCCAGCAACCCAGAGAGCCAGGCGAGTGCAGGCCACCTCAGAGCTGTGCTGGCTGCACACCAGCCTTGCTAGCCATCCGGCCAGTTGGTTTGCAACACAGTCAGCTCAAAGTTCTCTCAAGTGGGTGAGTCACAAGGTACCTGACCCCTCAGTAATAGGTCCTGGAGCCAGAGATTTAGCTCAGTGGTCCCAGCACCTGCCTAGCAAGTGCAAGGTCCCTGGTTTGATCCAGTAACCACGTACAGCAATACCGGGCATGGTGATTCACACCCACCAGCAATCAGTAGTACCATACACCACAGTGCCGGGCATGGTGGCTCACACCTGTAATCCCAGCACTCAGGAGGCAGAGGCAGATGCAGAAGGATTGCTGAGTTCCAGGCTTGCCTGGGCTACATAGCTCAGGGCCAGCCTGAACTACAAAGCAAAATCCTGTCACAAAAAAAAAAAAGAAAGAAAGAAAGAAAGAAAAAATGAATTGGTCCTTGACTCAAATCCAGAGCGTGGCTGTGTTCTGCCATAGCTCACCTGGAGCCTTTTCCACCCTAACTTCAAAGCCACTGCGTGTAGTATTTCTGCATCCATTTCAAATGGACTCTTTAAAATAGTGTTGTGGTTCATAAGACAGAGTGGATGTGACTGAACTTACAAGTTTTATCATTTTTTTACCTTTATGAGCAGCACAATCAAGTATGAGAATTAGTCACATTATGACCTAGTAGCAAGCATATAGGGAGAGAAACTTAGAATCTTTACTTCCTGGATTCATTTCTAGGGCTGCTAAACCTAAGTATCACAGACCAGATAGCTTACTCAATAAAAAGTTACTCTCTTGGGTCTGCTATTTTGCCAGTACCATGCAGTTTTTATCACAGTGGCTTTATAGTACAGTTTTAAGTTAGGGATTGTAATACCCCCCGCCATGTAACAGACCTGAGGACCAGTGGAATAGATTAGAAGATCCAGAAACAACTCCAGATATGCTAAGCCACCTTATCTTTGATGAAGAAGCCAAACATCCTCAGTGAAGGAAAGACAACCTCTTTAACAAATGGTGCTGGAAAAACTGGGCTTTAACCTGCCAAAAACTAAGGCTAGACCTATCTCTTCCACTGTGTACTAAACTAAAATCACAATGGATTCAAGACTTAAACATTAAAATAGGAACAATAAACCTGCTGCAAAACAGGCTAGGTAAAACTCTTGGAGACATTGGCTTAGGCAGAGACTTTATGAACAAAACCTCTATAGCATGAGAACTAGCAGAAAAAAAATCAACAAATGGGATCTCATCCACTAAAAAGCTTCTGCACAGCAAAAGAAACCACTGGCATCCCTAAAAGACAACCAACAACATGGGAAAAAAATCTTTAATAGCCGTTTGTCAGACAAAGGGCTACTATCTAGAACATATGAAGAACTTAAACAAATCAGTCCCCCCAAGTTTAAAGACCCAATTCAAAAATGGGCATCTGAATTGAACAGACACTTCTCAGAGGCAGAAGTCAAAGCAGCCAAGAAGCATATGAAGAAGTGTTCAACATCACTGGTCATTCGAGAGATGCAAATGAAAACAACACTGAGATTTCATCTCACTCCACAAAGAATGGCTGCTATTGCCAAATCAACCAGCAATAAATGCTGGTGAGGCTGCAAGGAGAAAGGAATCCTTCTCCACTGCTGATGGGATTATAGACTTATACAACCATTGTGGAAATCAGTGTGGAGATTCCTCAGAAAACTAGGATTAGAGGTCCCATTTGACCCTGCTATTCCCTGCTAGGAATATACCCAAAGGAATTAAAAGATTCATATTGTAAAGTCACATGTACACCCATGTTCATAGCAGCTCAGTTTGTGATAGCCCACTCTTGAAAACAACCCAGATGCCATCAACTGGAGACTGGATAAATAAGATGTGTTTTTTTTTTTACAAAATGGAGTATTACTCTGCCGTAAAGAATGACAAGTTTTGTTCATTTATGTGCAAATGGATACACCTTGAGGACACACTAATAAGTGAAATAAATAGATCACACATATGTAAATACTATATCTTTTCTCTGGTATGAGAACCTGTAGATGTAAATGAGTTTTAGAATGTATGATAGATTTTGTGAAATAGGAAATATTTAAAGGGAATGTGGTGGGGGAACGTAATGAGGGGAAACAATAAAAGTATGATTTGGAAAGAAAAAGAAATAGCATGTTTATAAGGGGTGGGGGGTTGTGGGCAGGTAGGAATATCGGTAAAAATGAGAATTTCTGTCATATACTGGTACAAATTCCCCAATGTTGATTGTGATTGTGAACTGTATATAAAATGTACCAATAAAGAATTCAATTAAAAAAATTTTACTCTCTTATAATTCTGGAGATTTGGAAGCCTGAGGTTGAAGTTAATGTGAAGCTAGCCTTTGGTTTCTTCTGAGGCCTTTCCCATAAGTTTGTAGGTGGCCAATTTCTCCCTATGCCTTCATATGTGTTTCTCATCTAAACATATTTAGCCTAATTAGCTCTTTAAAGAATCTTATCTTGGGGCTGGAGATTTAGCTCAGTGGTTCCAGCACGCCTGCCTGGCAAGTGCAATGTCCTTGGTTCAATCCCCAGTAACCCATACAACTGTACTGGGCATGGTGACAGTAACCCATACAACTGTACTGGGCATGGTGACTCACACCTACCAGCAATCAGCACTACATACCACAGTGCTGGGCATCATGTCTCACACCTATAATCCCAGCTCTCAGGAGGCAGAGGCAAGAGGATTACTGAGTTTAAGGCTAACCTGGGTTACTTAGTGAGTTCAGGGCCAGCCTAAACCACAAAAAGAGACACTGTCTCAAAAAAAGGAATCTTGGGCTGGAGGGTTAGCTCAGTGGTTCCAGCGCCTGCCTCGCAAGTGCAAGGTCCTGAGTTCGATCCCTGGTAACCACATACAATGCTGGGCGTGGAGACTCACGCTCACCAGCAATCAATACCACGTACCACAGTGCTGGGCGTGGTGGCTCACGCCTGTAATCCCAGCACTCGGGAGGCAGAGACAGGAGGATTGCTGAGTTTCAGGCTTGCCTGGGCTACATAGTGAACTCAGGGCCAGCCTGAACTACAAAGCGAGACCCTGTCTCAAAAAAAAAAGGAAACTTATCTTGATCGAATATGCTCAATTGTGAAGTACTGGAGCTTCAACCAGTGAATTTTGGAGGGGACATGACTCAGCTAGTGACATCTACCAATGTTCATATTTATCACCGGAATCAAACCCTTACTAATGTGAAGAACTGAATTGGCATAGTTGCAGGAGAGCAGGTAAGATGTAGCCCCTGTGCTCTATCCCTGACCAGCTACCAAGTTCTTCCCTGGGAGTTAGAGGAGCAGGTATCTGAATCAAAACTGAAAAGCAAAGAACGGTGATAGCAGTTGCATTTCTTTGTTTCATTTTTGGCACTCATAAGATTTGAGAAAAATAATATGCTAGGAATACATGAGCATCTTAACAATGAGTGATTACTTTCTTTTCCAGCAAGTCTTTCTTCGCTTCTGTTCTTTAGAGTCCATATGCTAATGCGTAGCAGTTTGGGTAGAAATAATTTCCATCAGAAACAATGAAGTAGATGCTCAGGTGCACCTCTGGCTTTTAGTTGTTACACTTTATCAAACTAACCCAGCTATACCTCATTCATTGAAAAAAAGAGAAGTATTCGATGACTCCAACTCAGTGGTAACTAGTGAGTGTTTGAAGTAGGTATGTGTATTGCGAGAGATATTGGTTCAATTCTGTTTTGGCCTTTCTTTCTTTTCCTGATTTGTTAATAAGGAAAATTTAAATCATGGTTCTCTTGAGTGTTCAACACATTCATATAAAGGAGAATGTTGTGATACTTACATCATTCAAGTAATATATAAAATTTCCCATAAATCATGAGCCATACTTCTTTCAGAATGTCCATTTGGTGGTCAAGTGGCTGGGAACGTTGGAGAAATTCCTGGAAGGATTCAGCCAAGGAAGCCATGAAGACTTCAGGGTGTTCCTGAGTGCTGAGTCTGCGCCTACCCCAGAAGAGCATAGCATCCCTCAAGGACTGCTGGGAAATTCCATTAAGATTACCAATGAGCCTCCCACAGGCATGCTCGCCAATTTGCATGCTGCCCTCTACAACTTTGATCAGGTAAGAAAGCAGAAGCAGCCTGGGCTGACAGTATAAATCTTCCCCAAGATTATGGAGACCATCATCAACTCATGCTTCTCATTGAGAGGGGTGGAGTAAAATCTGGGTGTATATGCATATGCATATGTATGTGTATGTGTTTGTGTGTATATTTTAGTTTCTTGAAAGAATTGCCCTTGTTGGGCCGGAGGGTTAGCTCAGTGGTTCTGGCGCCTGCCTCGCAAGTGCAAGGTCCTGAGTTTGATCCCCAATAACCACATACAATGCTGGGCATGGAGACTCATGCCCACCAGCAATCAATACCACATACCACAGTGCCAGGCTTGGTGGCTCACGCCTGTAATCCCAGCACTCAGGAGGCAGAGACAGGGGGATTGCTGAGTTCGAGGCTTGCCTGGGCTACATAGTGAGCTCAGGGCCAGCCTGAACTACAAAGCAAGACCCTGTCTCAAAAAAAAAAAAAATTTCCCTTGTTATTCCCTAGTCTAGTGATAGTGAACCTTTTAGTGCTTTCAGTAACACAAACAACCTGGCATAAATTCACTATCACTGCGGTAGTCTCATTGAGACAGATTAGAAATAGCCCATTCCCTTAGTAATAGGCAGAAGGGGGTATGTTTTGATTGCCAACTACAGCTAAAGTTATCCTGGGAAGTGTGCAGACACTCTGGGAAGTGTGTACCCTGATACTGTGGCTGTGAATTTGAACAAAGTAGTAGAATTGAATTTAGGCCAATCAGAAAGTTTGAATCAGAAGATTTGAATTTAGACCAGTTTGGGCCAATTACAAGGCTCAAATCTGGACCAATCATAGGCCTACTTCTGTTGTATAAGAGGCACTCTTCTCACAGTTGCCATACTGATCTATAAAGGATCCTTCTTCTGTTCTGACTACACTGTGCTATAACACAGGCCCTATTCAGATAAAGATTCCGTCCACTGGTCCAGTAATGTCATAACTTATGTCTTGGACAGGGTGGGCTCAGAGCAACTGGCAGCAACAGCAGAGACCAGCAATTCACTAGTTGACTGATGGATATTAACTACTGTCTGTGGGTTGAGTAGTGACCAAGAATAGCAACATCAATCAACAGCCCAGGCTGTAACACTACGGGCAGAAGGACACAGTCACTGAGAGCCCCACAGGGCTGAGGACCAGTGGCACTGAAAGCCTGGAGCCATTAAGAAAGCTGTACTTTGTCAGTTCATGACTTCTATCTGAGTTTAGCAAAGGCGCCCTCAAATGATTAGCACTGTAATGACTGAGAGATGTATTTAAATTTTACACTAAAACTAAGAAATCTATAGTCCTGTGTGTAAGCTGAACAAGTGTACTTTTTGAGGAAGCTGCTTCTAAAAGGTACATGTGGAGAACTAGTATCTCTTATGACCGAAGCAGGACCCTTTGTTATTTTTTCAGATGTTGATAATGATAGTGACATGAGAGAAATTTAAATTTTAGATACAGTTTTGTTATTGGTAAATTCAAATTCTCTTTTTTCAGGTTCTATCCATGATACCTTCCTATTTATATTTTCATCTCATTTCCAAATGAAACAGATTAATTACTACATATATAAATTAATGACTGTGAAATTACTGTTTTCCTCTTCCTTAAATTATGGTTATCTATATTATAATCAGATTTCCAGTTTTTTTATTGCTCTGAGTTCTTATTTTATCTCATTTCTTGGATACCTTCATAAGTAGTGCCTTCATTAAGAAAGTACAGTGAGGAGCCAGGGATTTAGCTCAGTGGTTCCAGCATCTGCCTCGCAAGTGCAAGGTCCCGAGTTCGATTCCAGGTACCACATACCACAATGTCAGACATGGTGTCTTAGGCCTGCAATTCCAACACTCGGGAGGCAGAAGCAGGAAAATTGCTGAGTTCAAGGTTAGCCTGGGCTCCATAGTGAGCTCAGGGCCAGTCTGAACTACAAAGCGAGACCTTTGTCTCCAAAAAAAAAAAGAAAAAAGAAAAAGTACAATGAGACCTAGTATAATGGTATAGGTTTGTAATCTCAGCACTGTAGGAGGCTGAGTCAGGAGGATCACAAGTTGGAGCCTACTCTGGGCACCTTATCACCTTGGTGTGATTCTGTCTCAAAATTAAAAAGAAGGGGGGAAAAAAAAGCTAAGGATATATCTCAGTGCAAAAGCTGTAGGTTCAACCCAGGGGGAATAAAGTGCAGTGAACCCTCAAGAAGAAATACACATGATTGGATGATAAATATTCAGCCCTCGTGAGAACTGTTGTAATTCTCTATGACACACACCTGCACGCTTCACTTTTTCTCTAGTACCCTTTGAGCCAGTACCCAAGCCAACATCTTGAAGGGATTATAATAACTCAAAACTACAGTTTTGAACAATGCATCTAATTACCTAATCAAATAATGGCTTGTCCACACAGGAGACTGTGTAAACAACAGACACTTAAAAACCTTTTTTGAATCTTTCAGATACTTGGGGTATATCTGCACAGTGGCAGGAATGTATTTGATTTTATCATCTTTTAAAATGTATAATTTCCAGCCACTTAAGAAATTTCACATTATTTCCCAAAATAAATATATGTTCTTCTTTGGACAGAAACAAATATGCCCCCACAGTTGCCCTTCAGCTTTTTTTTTTTTAATTGTGAAGACTTGAGAACCTGATAAAACTTTTGGATATTTGGGCTAGGAAAATACACGTTCAAAATACTGTGCATATGATTACAGAGATACATAACTCCAATCAAGCCTGTGCATGAATGCCCTAGTTAATACTACCTGTTCCTGTTTGTCATTACAGCATCACTTCTTTGACTGCCATCTATAAATTAAAGATTGTCTTAATAGAAAGATGTTCAAGAACTTTAGCAAGGAATACTTTCTAGTGGAAAAGTTACTGTTAAATATTAACATTAAATTTGGTCATACAGCAAAAGCAGATAATCTGAGTGTTTCACTAATCTCCACAAACTTGTTTTAACAATAAATATTAGTATCTTGTGAATGCTGAACTGTCATTATGTTAGAAAACACAATGTAATTTTTAATTTAGATCATGGAATTTAAGAGTATTTGCCTGTGCCCCTGGCTGTCTGCAAGTAAATTCGCACCACACTTTTATCAATTAGAAGTAGAGTTGTCTACTTCGGAAAGAAGTGCTTAGGAAACAACAGTTGCTTAAACAAGGTTAAATATTTCTGGGGGCCAGAGATTAGCTCAGTGGTTCTGACACCTGCCTGGCAAGCGCAAGGTCTCTGGTTCGATTCCAGTAACCACATACAACAATACCGGGCATGGTGACTCATGCCCACCAGCAATCAGTACCACACCCCACAATGCTGGGCGTAGTGGCTCATGCCTGTAATCCCAGCACTCAGGAGGCAGAGGCAGGAGGGTTGCTGAGTTCGAGATTTGTCTGGGCTACATAGTAAGCTCAGGGCCAGCCTGAACTACAAAGCAAGACCCTGTATAAAAAAAAAAAAAAAGTATTTCTGCTGAATGAGAGTTCTGGAAGTGGACCCTCCCAAGCCTGTGTCCACTAAAATTGTGAACAAGCTAGTGATTTAGAGTTCATCATAGCCTGAGGCAGCTGTGAGATTTGCAGTCCTCATATCCATGTTATTAGAGAAAGGAGAGAGACAGACACAAAGAAAAAGAAATTTTCTGTACATACATATCTATGATGAGTCAGTTCATAAACAGCACAGTAAGAGATTAACAATAAAAACTAATAAAGCAATTATAACTGTGTATCATAGAAAGCTATTTAAAATTTAAAAACTATATATTTCTGGAATTTCCTCTTTAATATTTTCCATTGGTGGTTGACTATAAGTAGAGACTTCAGCAAGCAAAATTACAAATAAGGAAAGACTGCTGTATATGATGCATAGTGATATCATCTGGTGGTCAGAATCCATGTATTACCTAGCTGCAAGAAAGGCTGGAGATTTTTAAATTTATGTTGGGCAGATAAAAATCAGCAAAGAAACATTTTAGAACAGGTAACAAGTGTCAGATATGTTCCTTTCTATAATCTCCCTGTGTCTTTCTGAACTTTCTGCATTGCTTACATGGCCCGGTCTTGCCAAAGTCTGTGAAATTATTAAAGAAGGATAAGTACTATCTATCTATCTTGTCCACATAAATTAGGTAAATTAGACCCAGTTATTTCTATTTCCCCAGGAGTGCTCTTAGGTCCAAGAGATCTAGGTAAATCAATGTTCTGTTCAGCTATTTTTGTTTTCTATGCTCTAGTTTCCAAATCAAATAAAATCTGTATTTGTCATCTTTCCTCTCAAATTAGAAACTACCTCCAAACTTTGGCAGGTATATTTGGAGTGAACAAAGCCTGTAAGTACTGAGAGTTTATTTCCTCCAGCACTTTGGAGTATTTATGTCGATATGATCATTAACTGACCAAGATGTTAAGACACATTTTTATGGGACATGGGCAATTTACACTTCCCTCAGCTCAGTACATCTCTCTGTGAAGATGTCAAAAAGGAAGATTGTTTGGGCTTTTTCATTGCAAAAAATAGCCATAATTTTCAGAATAAGAATACAGACTTCTTTCTCGGTGAAATCTTCAGCCAGAAACAAATGGTAATTATGCATGTAAAGTTGGATGCTGTGTGCCATATAGCAGTACTACGTCTGTGAGGATGCTAATTTCAGTTCAAAATGATATTTGCATATTTTCTGATATCACGTTGTTCATTACTTAGTTTCTTTTCTAAAAATACATCTAGCCTAAAATATAAAATGGTAGGTTGATTCAAACTTTTTCTCAGAAGAGCTGATTCATATTTTGGTCCTACAGCTTTAAGTTTTCAGGGAACAATGAAATGAACATTTATTCATTTCTTTTAGCATTCAGGATAAAAAGTAAATCATATGCAAGCATGTATTAATGTTTTAGCTCTTAGAGTGTCCTGGATTTTATATGACCCATCTGTAATTCACATAAGTATTAAATACCTTGTTGGATCATAATTCTGGTGTGAAATTTTTATGCTCACATTGGGTCTCTCAGAAATGTCCTATATTTAAAAGTAACATTTTTAAGATCTTTCAAAGTTCTAGTTGTGTGGCTTTGCTTTTCATCTTCTACAAGCTTGCCTTTTATTTGAAGTTTAGTTGTGGATAAGTTGTTCTTAATGATGAGACATTTAACAACGATGATATTTCCACATTCTGAAAGTAACCTCAAAATCACCTAGTGATTTCAATAGGTCTACATTACATGCAACTTGACATTCCTTTGAATATTCTATAGGTGTGTTTAGTGGAAGCTCTGGATTTTATTAAAAGCATGACAAAAAGAAACGAAGTATTCTTCTGTTCCTGGCCCACAGAAAGAAATTCTAGTGTATCAGAAGTCCCTTGGGCAGATGGGAACTGGACTTTTTTCCCAAAGGTCTTAAATATGTTTTATATAAGGCCCAAGTTGTCAGGTCCATTTTAAACATGAACTGGCTGTGGTTTGACCATCCTAAAGACTAGATTGGAAAGTGTAGGTGTCAGCTCCATCTTTTGTTGATACAAGCTAAAGGACTCGGGTTGTTTTCCTTATTTGTCACATAGAACCCCAAATTTGAGAATGGGTAAAGTACTTTAATATGTAGATTGGACAGCCCTTTTCCCTTTTACCACTGTGGGAACCTTAACCCTAACAGTGTAGCATGCCAAGATTTGATTTTCCCTCTGCATCTTCAGAAAAATTCCTACAGGTCTAGTCTACAGGGTCATAGGCTCCCTATTTCATTCAGTTATCCCAACAGTGAATTTTACTCTTAGTTCACTTGAGACCATGTATCACAGAGGTTGTATGCATGAAAGTCCTGGCTAAGTTGTTATAATAGAGAATGGATTATAGTAACTCAAACCAAATAGCAGTTTGTTTTCTCCCACACCTTGGGCAGGTCTTCCCCATGAGATCTTCTACACACTCAGATTGATGGATGTCTCTCCTAGGCCTGACTCATGTTTCCATGGGTGGTTCCTTGTCACAACCCGAAGAAAAGGTAGAAGAGTCATGACCAAGTCAAGCCATTTCCTCTCAGGCAAATAAATGGCTTGAAGGCTATACATGTCACTTTTGCTGTTGACCAAAACTTGGTCATATGGTACTCTGGCTTCAAAGGAGTCTGGAAACAGTCTTTCATTGACCCTGAGGATTTCTATTGCTATAGAACAAGGGAAGAATGGGTAACTGTGGTTAACTAGCATTCTGCCAGTGATGAAGGTAACATTTTATCTTCTAGATTTTACAAGAAAATTTTTACAGAGAAACATTCTATCAAGCAGTACTGACACTGTTAAAATGGTTTGACTAGGGCCAGAGGGTTAGCTCAGTGGTTCCGGCGCCTGCCTCGCAAGCGCAAGGTCCTGAGTGCGATCCCCGGTAACCACATATAATGCTGGGTGTGGAGACACGCCCACCAACAATCAACACTGCATACCACAATGCCGGATGTGGTGGTTCATGCCTGTAATCCCAGCACTCGGGAGGCAGAAACAGGAGGATTGCTGAGTTCGCGGCAGCTTGCCTGGGCACCATAGTGAGCTCAGGGCCAGCCTGAACTACAAAGCGAGACCCTGTCTCAAAAAGCAAAAAAAAAAAGGTTTGACTATAGCTTCACTTTGGACAGAGGACTAATATCTAGAATATATAAAGAACTCAGAACAATTAGTCCCTCAAAAAATGGCTAGTCAAAAATGGCCAGAAAATGTTACTTTCCTGATGAAGTACAAATGTCCAGTAAATATGTGCAAAAATGTTCACCAACTTTTGCCATTTGAAAAATGCAAATTAAAACAACACTGATATTCCATCTTACTCCAAAAAGAATGGCTGCTATGAAGAATCAAATAGCAAATTCTGGCAAGGTTGCAGGGAAAAAAGAACCCTCCTATGTCGTTAGTGGGAATGTAAACTAGTCAACTATAAAGGTTCCTCAAAAAACTAGAAATAGAACTTCCATTTAATCTAGCTATTCCCTTCCTAAATATCTTCCCAACGGAGTTAGACATCTTATTATAGTGATGCATGCATGTACATGTATATAGCAGCATAATTCATAATTTTTAATATAAGAAGCAAATCCTGTATGTCCATCAATAGGTGACTGGATAAAGAAAATGTGGTGTCCATAAATGAGCACTGCTGTGCTATAAGATTAAATTTGAGTCATTTGTAGGAAAATGGAAGTACCTTGAAACCATGTTAGGTGACACACATTTAAGCTGAAATACCAGCTGGGTTTTTTTTTTTTTTTTTTTTTTGAGACAGGGTCTCACTTTGTAGTTCAGGCTGGTCCAAAGCTCACTATGTACCCCAGGCAAACCTTGAACTCAGCAATCCTCCTGCCTCTGCTTCTCTTCCTGAGTACTGGGATTACAGGCGTGAACCACCACACCCAGCTGACTTCTTTTGTATAAGAAATTCAAAATACAAATAAAGCAAAGTAAAAGATTTAAAATAGGGTCAGGGATTTAGCTCAATGGTTCTGGCATCTGCCTTGCAAGTGCAGCGTCCCAAGTTCGATCCCAAGTAACCACATACCACAGTGCCGAGTGTGGTGACTCAAACCCACCAGCAATCAGTACCACACCCCACAATGCTGGGCATGGTAGCTCACGCCTGTAATCACAGCACTTGGGAGGCAGATGCAGGAGGACTGCTGTGAGTTCAAGGCTTGCCTGAGCTACATAGTGAGGTCAGGGCCAGCCTAAACTACACAGTGAGACCCTGTGTCAAAAAAATAACTATCTTCATGGGAGACGAAACCCGTGTCTGTGCTTATGATCCTGAGACCAAGGTTCAGAGTTTTCAATAGAAGTCACATGGTTCTCCTATGAAAACAAATTGCATCAATCAAGATCCAGCATCAAGATGATATTGATTGTGTTTTTTGACCTGGATGGATTTGTACAGGCTGAGTGTATACCCAGGAATACTGCACACTATGGTGAACTCCGAATATTATAAGGGCTTAATAGAGTATTTAAGAAATGATGTGTTTGGCCTGAGAAGCAGGAAAATGTTTCCATGACCTAATATGGCAATGCTGTGTGTCACACATCACTTCAGGTGCAGCCATGCAGTCAAATAAAAACATTAAATGGTTTGTCTCCACCCACTTTGTTCATCAGATCTGGCACCATATAAATCAAAATTGCTGTGAAAGGTAAATGTTTTGAATCAGTTCAGGACACTGAGGCAGCCCCAACAGTGTTAAAAAGAATTTCCAGAACTGCTTCAGAAACTGGCCAGGAAGATGGGGTGTGTTGGGGGGTACGTTTTGAGGAGGATCGGTGGCAGTGTGTCATTTACTGTAATACATTTTTCAATGCAAACATGTGCTGTATGTTTTGATTGCAACTGTGTACTGCCTCAGTAGTGTATCTTCCTCCTTCAGTGCCTCACTCACATCCTCGCCCTCGCCCTTGCTAAGCACCAGGCATTCACTGTCTTTTCCCCTAGGACACTCTTGAGGCATGCTCCAAGGAACAGGAGTTCAAAAGCATTCTCTTTTCCCTGTGCTACTTCCACGCCTGTGTTGCCGGGAGACTGAGGTTTGGCTCCCAGGGCTGGAGCCGAAGCTACCCTTTCAGTGCTGGAGACCTGACCATCTGTACCAATGTCCTCCACAACTACCTGGAGGCAAATCCTAATGTAAGTGCTGTAAGAACCCCTTCCAGGAAGGCACTGCATCTCTCTAGACACTATCCAAATAGACTGTGATCTCTCTTTTGAAGCTATTATTGAAATAGCTGAATATCTATATCTCTATCCATCTATCTACTATATTTCTAATCTGCTAGGTGTGAAAATGAACTAGATCAAGAGTTTCCCAGCAGTGGATGGTAGAACATCTTAAGACAGATCAGGCCAGTTTTACATCAGCAGCTTGGTGAAAAAAAAATGTCCTTCATTATGTTAACAAAAACAGTGGTTTACATGTGCGTATATGCCAGATTCATTAGGCAGGTAATGAAGCATTTGCACAAATGTAATTACATACAGCAATTCTGACAGTTCATAGAACTGCATTAATAATCACTACAATTAGTTCTGATGATGGAAGCAATTTACAGTGCGTCACATGTATAAATAATGGTGCATTTCCTACATATGTCATTATTATGTATTAAGGATGCCACCTTGTTGTGACTTTCTCAGTAATGTTCTCCTTGATTCAAAGTTAGAGGTAAATGAATGATTTTATTTTGTATCTAAAATCTCTTTTGTAGGTGGGAATGGGAATGCTTCAACAGCAGTTGTGCAAACTCTTAGAAACATAGCGATTGGACTTCAGAAAGAATCATTTGTTCCTAAGGAATTTAATCCTCACAAAGGAGATCTCTTGCATTAAATGAATTCACTAAGAGTGGGGTGGAGTTATCAAACCCAAAGTGTGGGGCTCTGGGCTACACTTTCTCTATAGGGCCTTTACAGTCCCCATCCATGTATCTAAGGAGACATGCTTGTTAGACATTTTTGTGGTAGCCACTGATACAGTTTTTGTTGTTAATGTTTTCTCAATTGTTAGTGGTGCTTCATCTGCTACTAGAATACAGACACTTGGCACACACCGTGGGTGTGTCCTCCCAAGGAACACACTTTCAATAAGTTGTTTCCAAAATACGTGCTTTTAATATAGTCTGTGATGGTTAATATGCCCTATTCCTTTATTTATGAAATTAAGAAGTAAATCTGTACACTTTGAGCATGCCCTAACCAGTCTAGTAAATAATAATTGGGTTGACCTTACTGTGTTTAAACTATTTCACATAAATTATAATAGCTCAAAAGTCTCTGAACACTTATATTTAAGGTCTGTGTAATTGTTCCACATGCTGAGCCCAGGATTGCTGTCCTATCTGAGCTGGGTCCTGCATATAATCGAGGTAGAAAAGAAGGGGAGAAAAGGAGGGGTGGACAAGTGCACTTCCTCCAGCCCTCAGTCTAAGCCTGCTCCTCAGGTTTCAGGTCCAGACAGCTTTTGGCTGTCAGTGCACCCTTCTGTCTCTCAGATGTTTCCACCCAAGTTATTTGCCCCATGTCCCACAGCAGCTTATCAGAACTCAAGAATTGTTGGTACGTGCACAACTCGGTCACAAAGATAACCTTTTCAAGAAGGTGCGTATAAAGAACAAAGATCAGTTTAGGACAAAGAACATCAGTTACTGAACAGAGCTTTACCTGATTAAAATCTTGATGAAGATACATATCAGATACATAGAAAAGGCATTCACTGAATGCAATCAGAAAGGACAATGAAGTTAAGGAATCTGTCTTTCCCAGCTATCTCAGCTGGGTGAATGTGGCGCGTGGCATGGTAGAAATAGCATGTTGTTCTCTGACCCCTTTTTCTCATGCACATCAAGCCAGTTTAAAAGAAAGATGCATTTGGGGCCGGAGATTTAGCTCAGTGGTTCCAGCGCCTACCTCGTAAGCGCAAGGTCCTGAGTTCAATCCCCAGTAACCACATACAATGCTGAGCATGACTCACGCCCACCAGCAATCAATACCACATACCACAGTGCCGGGCGTGGTGGCTCACGCCTGTCATCCCAGCACTCGGGAGGCAGAGACAGGAGGATTGCTGAGTTCCAGGCTTGCCTGGGCTACATAGTGAGCTGAGGGCCAGCCTGAACTACAAAGTGAGACCCCGTCTCAAAACAAAACAAAAAAAAAAGATGCATTTGAGGTTCATTTATTCAAATTCAAATAAACTTGTAGCAAGTACGCTGGAATAGCTGGAGCAGTTTTACTTCTTCTGTTCTGTCATGCAACAGCCAAAGGCTATAATTACGTTTTTTACTTGAACCATTGGGAAGCAATAGACTGCCCTGAGGGGATAAAGGTTCCTGTCTACAAAGGCTTCGTCACACTGGCATGTTTTGCAAACCCACAGAAGGCTAAAGGGCAACAAAGAGAAGCTTCACATCCTGCTAAGAGAGGAGATAGAGATTTCTTGGATGAAATAGGGGATAGCCATTATATACAACCCTTAGAAAAGTGACTTGGCCAGGCTGACCATAAACTGAGCCCTTGAGTCAGTCAGTGGCAAAGGGATTTGTTTGCTGGACTTTAGGAAGTGACAGAATTCAAAATGCACCTCTAATTGTATGGCTGTTTCTTTTGTTCAATCAGATGGTAAAAAATGATACAGATCAGGCTGTAAAAAACAGGTAATGCTTCAAAGGCCCACGAGCCAACATCCTCCCAGGATTTGAGGGTGAGAGGTGGAATATAAAAACTTGCATTTTAGCAACGTATTTTAGCAGTGATCCCATTTTCTTTAAAATCTGTCTAGAATTTAACACTAATAAGTTTCCACAAAAGCATTAGAATAAACTGAAAAAAATTCTCACAAGAAGTACTGCACAGAAACTCAGTGTCAACAGCTCTTTCAAGCACCCCTGTTGACAGGGGCTTTGAAAACATCATTGTAGAGCTCCGTGTGTCACTCGTTGGCCATCCTGAGGCAGAGAGTCTGGCCAGGAAGTGAACATCTGCACGATTTTGTCCCCAGGTCCCGTGGGAAGACCTCCGTTATCTCTTTGGTGAAATCATGTACGGGGGCCACATCACAGATGCCTGGGATCGCAGACTCTGCCACGTATATCTAGAAGAATTCATGAATCCATCTCTGGTAAGACATTTTTAAATTAATACCACTGAGAAAATTCTGGTAGGAATTAAGATAATTTTCCTACTGTGTACGGCTAATTCTTCAATGTTGGCCTTTTGCTAGGGTGTTCGGGTCTGTCTTTGTGGGGGTTTGGCAGTTAGAAAGGCAGAATCTCAGGCAGAAACAGACTGCATTTGCACAAGACTCGGTGGGGATTCCTGTGCGTGTGTAAAATGCCGAGGGCAGGCGCTCTCTCTCACGCTGGCTTCCGGGGTCAGTGCTCGGAGAGCCCCAAAGACCTGGTAGTGTCACCCCACTGTACAGGCCAAAACACAGACTCACAGCTACAGCTCTCCACCACTCAGCAAGTGCATGGAGCCAGAAAGTAAGCTTCGGATTCTAGTTCTATTAGGCATTTCATGGTAGTTTTCTTGCCTGCCCCAGAAGTTACAGAATAGTATAAATTGTAGTCAGTAACACCTTACCAAATAGATGCTCAGGAAACCCCGGCTGCATAAGTACATGAGGTGATGGATTTGTTACCTTCATTTAATGATTCCATGACATAAACATGTCAAAACAGCACAATGTACTACACAAACATACATAATTAGTATCTGTCAATTAAAATGAAATTAAAATCTAACAAGAGCAACACAAAGAATTCTATTAACTAAGTCCACTGTAAGAACTTTATTTGAATCTTCAAACAAACTTAAAAACTATGACATGACACCAGTAGAAATTAGCGTTGATAGCTGGGCGTGGTGGCTCACGCCTGTAATCCCAGCACTCGGGAGGCAGAGACAGGAGGATTGCTGAGTTCGAGGCTTGCCTAGGCTACATAGTGAGCTCAGAGCCAGCCTGAACTACAAAGCGAGACCCTGTCTAAAAAAAAAAAAAAAAAAAAAAATTAGCATTGATATATTGTGGGACTGTGGAAATTCCTGTTGACATTCTACATGTGATAAAATAATACAGTTATATTTTAAAAAGAAAAATGTGTTGACTTGAGAACCTTGTTCTTCCTCTCCTCAAAGGAAGGGGTGGATCACACAGTGCCAAGTTAAACACCCAGCATCCTTTTCTCCTTTATTATTGAATTGACCCTGTGTCTCTGTAGAAACATTGACAACCGGAACTCTTTCTGGTGAAAGCACTGTTCTTTTTTCCCACACTCACAAAGCTGACCCAGGTGGCCGTGCTTTCCTCATGTGCAGTGTTTCTCGTGGTGCTCAAGTTCACAGCCATTCCCAAGCTAGTTCTTGAAGACTCAGGCCACTTGTATTAGCTTTCTGTCCCTATGACAAAACACCTGAGTCCATTAATTTAAAAGGAGTGGTAGTTTATTCTGACTCAGTTTGTTTCAGTAGTTTTGGTCCATAGTCGGTTTGGCCCCATTCTTTGGCTCGTGGCAATGCAGTGCGTCATGACATGTGAGAGTATACCAGGAGGAAGGCCTATTCATCATGGGCAGTTGGGAAGCAAAGAAAGGAAAAGGAGGGGCTAGGGCTCAACAACACCCTAACCGTGTCACTTCCTTCCATGACACACTACCTGCTAAAGGGTCCGCACACGCCATAGTTCACAGGCTTTTCCAGTCTGGGGCTCAAACTCAAGACCTTCCGCTTGCGAGGCAGGCGTGGTACCTTTGAGCTCCATCCCCAGCCCACAACACAGGGCTCTTTAGTGGACACTTCTGCAGCACAGCAGTATCACAGACTGTACTGTTCCTATTGGGCAAGACAGCAGCTGTTTTAGAGCAGTGATAGAGGATGCTTTTAGTGATCTGAGCAACCTGTTATTCATAATTTCTAGAAACTTCATCTTAGAGAAGCATTTCATAATCACCTCTCTCTTAAGTTTTGAGTAATAATCATGTATTGGAGGATACTCTAGTAAAACTGGAAGATTATTTTTTACAACTTTATAATAACATTAGACAATTCAGGGACAAGGCAGAGAACAAAATGACTTCCCTACAACGTGACTATTATTTGTTTCTTTCACTGTAAGTCTCCTGATCTTCCTCCTTCTGATGGGCAGGATTTCACATGTCAGAAAGACGCTTTCTGTTTAACACAACTGGAAGTCGCCCCTAAAAGAGGTCTAGAGGCATGTTTCTATGGAGATGGGAAAGATAAACAGTGCCAGCGAGCGACCTTTACAGGGGCTGATTTCTCCAGTATTGGTGGAGGCCAAGGGGCAGGACGGGAAGCTCATGCGAATGCTCCCTCCCGGGGCTTTGGCCTGTGGCCAGGCGGAGAATTACTGTTGCCAACCGAGCCAGTCCATTAACCTTCACAAGTCTGAACTTCCATTCAAATAATTGTAAAATAAATATAGGTGATGAAACCTGCAGGGCATCACTGGTGTATGGAAGCCCTTTAGAAATGTAGGTACTTGACCTTCCACACAGATCTGGTGAGATTTTCAGGATCGAAATGCTTCATTTGCAAGCTTGAGTCCTGACTGGACAGTGCTACCTTCTCATCTCAGCAGGGGAAATTAATGCACTTTAGAGGCTGCTACTCTGTTACTCGGTTGTCCTGGGAGGCTTCCTGCTCATGCTGTTCCATGTTGTTAGCAGTGGGGTCTCACACTTAACATCTCCGGTTGTCTCTCTGCCACTTCCCACACTGGTTAAGGTATTTGCAGATTAGCATCTTTGTTGCGTTAGAACCTCATCGATAGTAGGTTGGGTTTAAAGTTCTGCTCTTACCAAAAGAACTGAAATGCCTGTGTCTGCCCCAGGGAGACGGCGAGACGGCTGCTGGTGCGTGGAGGGTTGGTGACATAGGCAGTGAAAGAATGGACCAAGAGCAGTATAAGAAATTTTCGGGGTTTATTCAAATTAAGTACCTGAGCAAGGGGACCACAGGTGCATTTCCAAGAAAGGAGTCTTGTCAGGAGAAGGGTCTAGGCAGCCAGTCTAGGCATCTCATGAGTATTTTTTTCAGATCAGCAGGTCCCGGCTGTTCTTTTAGAACACCTCTTATTTAAATTGTGTGCTCAAGTTGCACATCAGCAAAGTGTTTACGCGTTGTCATAGAAGCCTCTTGAGTTAGTTGTAGATAAGGTTATCCACACTGTAACTAACAGAAGGCGGCGCAGAGAGAGGGCTGTGATCTTGTATTTCTTTCTATTTTATGCTCTTGGTCAGCCCCGCCTCAAGGACACTCAGTATGTGATTGACAGGGTTGGAGCAGCAGAGAAGTTCTGCTGCTGAGGATCTCAGCGCTTTTGTCACAGTTCCGTGTCTGGAGGAAGGATGAGTTCCTTGCTGGAGGAATGAATCTGTCTTCTGAGTACTCCCACGGCCTTTGATGTCCATGGACAAAGTTAAGAATGAAAACATTTCCATGTGTAACAGATACTGGGCAGTGATACGTAATGCAGCAAACTGCTTTTAGAAAATTATCAGACTATTACTTTTTGTAAGTGGCTTGTATCTAGGGGACCCTAAAAAGCCTCATGGGGAACACAGATGGGGAGTTTCAAAAGTGGCTGAGCTAGGGCATGTGCATGTGGATAACAGAAGCCTCACCTGGGCGTGGGTGGCACCAGTCAACAGACTTGTAGCCTGGATGGGATATACAGGGACAGAAAGAAAGCAGATATGCGGCCGCCTTCTGCCTGCCACACCATGGATTATTTCTTCCCTCCAATGTCCCTCTGCACCATGCTGCCCTGCCTTGAAATTAGCTATGAGCTAAATTAAAATCTACCAACTATGAGCTGAAATAAAGCTTTCCTCCTTTAACTTTGAAAACTCGGTATTTCTTCTTCTCCTTGCTGATGATGCAATTCAAATTCAAGTAATTTCTGAAAATCTCAACAGCCATTTCCAGACTATATTTGTGACCCAGAGGGCAAAGGCCTACATACTTGTTTGTACTCAGAGCTGCCTGGGAGCTTCTGATCATTACCAAGGCTATGTGGAGGGGCAGTGGAGGGGTAAAGTTTCATTAAATGTCAGGAAAGAAAATGTGAAAAGGGCAACAATCCAATAAACACAGCAGCCAGAATGCTGGCTTTTCCTGGTTTCTAGTCATCGTGCCTGCCAGTGGTTTCTGCAAAGATCTCTTCATATCCTTGGTGAGTTTTCATGCTGTGGAAGTTGACTGCCAAAAGATGAATCCGTGGATTTTTCTGTTTTACTAAGATTTTTCTGTTTGCACACTATGAAATTTACCAATTTAAATTGCAGAATCCAAAGCTTTCTGCACAGTTGTGCAGTCATTTGCACTTCAGAACATCATCCTCATCCTCCAAAAATCTCTGTACCCACATTAACTCACTCACCATCTTCCCTTGCCCACCCCAAACCACTCATTTACTTGTGTCCATAGATTTACCTATTCTGGACATTTCTTATAAATGGAATCACTGGCTATGTAACCATTTGTGTACAACTTATATTACTAAGCATGTGTTCAAGAGCTGTCCATGTCGTAGCTGTGTCAGAATTCATCCCCTTGGGCCGGAGGGATAGCTCAGTGGTTCCGGCGCCTGCCTCGAAAGCACAAGGTCCTGACTTCGATCCCCGGTAACCACATATAATGCTGGGTGTGGAGACTCACGCCCACCAACAGTCAACACTGCATACCACAATGCTGGATGTGGTGGCTCACGCCTGTCATCCCAGCACTCGGGAGGCAGAGACAGGAGGATTGCTGAGTTCGCGGCAGCTTGCCTGGGCACCATAGTGAGCTCAGGGCCAGCCTGAACTACAAAGCGAGACCCTGTCTCAAAAAAAAAAAAAAGAATTCATCCCCTTGTATTATCAGACCCTTGTGCTGATACACATTTTGTTCATTGGTAGGCATTTCAGTTCTCTCTGTATTTTAACTGTGATGAATAATGTTGCTGTTAAATTTTGGGTATAGATTTTGTACCGATTTATGTTCTCAGTTCTTCTGGGACAGGGCCCGCGACTGGAACTGCTGGGTCAGATGGTAACTCCATGTTCAGTATTAGGGGGAACCACCCACGTGATTCTCGGTAGCAGTGCATGAAGGTTTTTGTTTCTTCCACATTCTCACCAGCCCCGCTATGCCCCACATTTTTTTATTCTTGCTTTCCTGGAACGGTATTTCTGATTTGCGTCTTCCTTGAAGACTAACGATGTCCAGCATGTTTGCACGTGGCCATCTGTGTTTCTTCTGGAAAAGGGTTCACTTAGAATGGGAACCGCTGAGGCATTATAGCACCTTTAACGGCTGCCCCCGCGGATAAGACAGGTGACCATCGTGGAGAAGCCTCTTCAGTGAGGGCCTCATTAGCAAGAAGCAGGTTTCACAAAAGCCACTGACCGCGTGGGAAGTAAGGTCTGGAGTCAGAGTTGGGATTCACAGGCTTCGTGGGTGTATTGAAATCTTCCCTAAAATAAAAGGGAACACTCATGAACCAAACCTTGCTTTTCAAACTTTAGTTGACATCAAAGTAGGAATTTACAGTAGAAAATTTCTCAGATTTTGCTTTTCCTTCCAGAAAATCGATGTACTTTATGGCCATGTCTGTTCCTAGGACACAGGAGGACTGTGTGTAGAAGCCTGCTTTGGGCCTAGCAATCCGCCTACCTTATTAAATTCTCACAGCTACAACCATTAAGCCATTCATATGAGCGCCATTTTATTGATGAAAAGAGTGAAACAGTCATTTCCTACAGCCACCAAACCTTTAGGGGTGGGCACTGAGCCAGCTGCCTGCTCTCAAGCCCTTGTCTTTGAATTTGGTGTGTTTCTGTGCTTTGTCATTGCGAGGCCCTCTGTAAACACATGCCTAGTTGCCTTTCCACTTGGGGCCCCACCAGCATTACGAGAATGCACTTAGATAGTCATTTCCAGTGGCATTTGAATTTTTCTGAGTGATTCATGTTTTGATTGGTTACTTTGCTTGAAATTGTGTTTGGAAGGACAGATTAACTGCTGCCTTTCAAAACTTCCACTAACCTAGTGAGCACTAACAGAGAAGCCCAAGTCCTTGCTCAGAGAAACGTTTTGGGTGTGTTTATTCTAACTTAGGATTTTTTTTTTTTTAAATTTGGAGACAGGGTCTTGCTTTGTAGTTCAGGCTGGCCCTGAGCTCACTATGGTGCCCAGGCAAGCCACCGCGAACTGAGCAATCCTCCTGTCTCTGCCTCCCGAGTGCTGGGATGACAGGCGTGAGCCACCACGTCCGGCATTGTGGTATGCGGTGTTGACTGTTGGTGGGCGTGTCTCCACGCCCAGCATTCTATGTGGTTACCGGGGATCGAACCCAGGTCCTTGCGCTTGTGAGGCAGGCGCCGGAACCACTGAGCCAGCCCTCCGGCCCCTAGGATTTCTTAATTCTTATGTTTGCGAAGCATAAATGGGCTTAATTCGTACTGTTTTCTCTGGGTCATCAAGTCAGATGACATTTCAATTTTGATTATTCTTAATCATATGAAGTAACTACAATAAGTGACCAAAATCAAGCCTTGGGATACAGTGGTGGGACAGTCCCCCTTGTTCCTTTCCTGCTTCTGGCAGTAAGAAGGGTTAGGTAACTTAGAAACTCCCCTGGTCTACAGCAAAAGAAGAAATGCAGAGTAAACATGAACTGTGCCCTTAGGACTCGACAGTAACTGAGCATTGTTAAGGTCACAAGGCCTCTCAGCAAGCCAGGACTGCCGCTCTGAGAGGACGAGAACCAACCAACCTGTCCACAGATAAAGGACTTTGTAGGAAATCACATTTGTCGCTTTACAGTCCTTGATTCACTAAGAACCAGGTCATCCGAAGCTCTCCTGCTGCCAGGGTTTGCTGCGGGGCACCAAGTACACAGTGCACATCACTGAGTGGACTGACACACTCCGATCAATAGCAGGGGTACCCAGCACAGGACCACATGGTGACAGACGCATCTGACTTTCAAAACTGAATTTTTAAAAATCTAGGCAGGGAATTCTGTTAAGTGCTGATCAAATAGCATTCTCCTATCCATTTCTATGCAAGTAGAGACTGAATTTACAGCACTAGCGACTGGGAAAACTGATACTGAAATGTTAACTGCCCGAAGAACTGAGAGCACTTGTGAGGAAATCTGATTATTCTGTTTACTGGAAAACTGTTAAGTTTGACTGGCTGTTTATGGCCACACAGAACCTCAGGCTTCTACGTTTTTTTGTTGCATGTCCATTCTGACTTTCAGGCTTTGGTATGGTTGTTTACATTGCATCTGTTCAAAACATGGCTCTGTACAGCCTGGTGCCCCCACCAAAAGCATTAGGGAAGCCGGTGGGCACAGGAAAGGCCATGTCACTGCAGACTGTCATTCACCAGGCAGCTGTGCACCAGGCAGCAGCGTGCCCACCTCTGCCCGGGTGTGTGGGTCTTGTGAGGAACACCACCGCAGCCGCTGCCCCCACAGCCAGACTGTGGTCCTAGGGAGGCAGCAGCGATTGGACCTACACTCTCTGACAGCCTATAAAGTGAGACTTACACATCCCCATTTTTCAATTACGTTTAAGATTTTTCAGACAGGTTCTCACTTTGTAGTTCAGGCTGGTCCTGAACTCACTATGGAGCCCAAGTTAGCCTCAAACTCACAGCAATCCTCCTGCTTTGGCCTCCCAAATGCTGGGATTATAGGCGTAAACCACCATACCCAGCATTGTAGTATGGACCAGGAATCTTGAGTTTGCAAAGCAAATGCCAGAACCACTGAGCTAAATCCCAGGCCCATTTTCAATACTTCTTACATTGTACTTATGTGTTGTACATGAAACAAGTCAAAGCAGTACTGCAGAAAATAATATACACTAGAAATGTATAGGCTATAAATTCAAGCTAATGTGATTTCAAAATTAAGATTGAAATTATGTATCTGGCTAGGCAAATTAATGTTCACTTTGACTTCCTCTCTGGAAAATAAGGATGTTTGGGAGGGTCAGTGGATGGAAGCGGAGTGACCAGCAGGCAGCAATAGCACACTTGTCCACTCCTTGTATCACGTTGCTCCAGGTATTTTTAGGAAGGATTTGTGTGCATCCCCGCCATCCTCTCCAGAGGTCACCGTCATGCCACACAGAGAATTACTGACTGGGCAGCGTCGCAGAGCCTGCTGCCTGCGTGGCATCACCCTGGGGCCTTCTTGCCAGTGTTCTCAAGTGTGTAGGCAGCAAAGGCTAATGCCCAGCTAGTGCTGCAGTGACTGCTATTCTCTTTATGGCTGCAGATCAAAGACGAACTCATGCTGGCACCTGGCTTTGCAGCCCCTCCCTACCTGGATTATTCAGGCTACCACCAGTACATAGAGGAGATGCTGCCTGCAGAGAGCCCGGCACTGTACGGCCTGCACCCCAACGCTGAAATAGAGTTCCTGACGGTGACGTCTAACACGCTCTTCAGAACTCTGCTGGTGATGCAGCCCCGGAGTGCACTCAGTGGTGACGAGCTGGCGCAGTCCACAGAGGACAAGGTACACAGTCTGTTCTGTTGAATGTGCACATCTTCAGTGTAAAACTCGGTGACTTTTACCTTCCTATGTACTCAAATTACCACGTACAGATTGAATGCAGGATATTTTCAACAATCCAGGAAACTCGCCCATTACCAGTCCAGCTATCTCTGCACTCGCCAAGGATAACTGATAGCCTGACCACCAATCACATACTAGCTTTGTTTTTCATCTTTCAATACATAACCATCTAGTGCATTTGTTTGTTAGGTTCCCAAATCCACATTTGTGCAGTTCATTCATGTTCACATACCAAAGGCTTATTTTTGCTTAGTATATGAATCTTTACCCTATTATGGATGAATTTTGCATTTCTAGTTTTTCCACTATTACAGCACGAACATTCTCTTAAAATCCTTTGTCAACAGACAAATGTAGCTCCTAAAAGTACTTGATCATAATTACCATTTCTTTATTCCCAGCAGTGGGATTGCAAGTCGTGGAATAGAATTAGGCCTAACTGTACACTCAATTTTCTCATTATTTACCACTTACACTCCAGTTCTCTATCTCCTTCAAATTTTGCTAGGGATCATGGTATCTCAGTGGTTTTTTTTTTTTGCTTTTGAGACAGGGTCTTGCTTTGTAGTTCAGGTTGGCCCTGAGCTCACTATGGAGCCCAGGCAAGCCTCGAACTCAGCAATCCTCCTGTCTCTGCCTCCTGAGTGCTGGGATTACAGGCGTGAGCCACCATGCCCGGCTATCTCAGTGGTTTTAACTTTGCACTTTTCAGGAAATATTGAACATCTTTTCACGAGCATGTGACCACCAGATACACCTCATGTGAATTATTTGTTGCTTACCCTATTTTTAATTGAGTTGTCAATCTTGCTTCTCATGAATTTGCAAGAACTCTATTTTGGATGTGTATTCTGTCAGACACATGAATTTCAAGTGTCTTCTCCAAATCTTAGCTAGCTTTTCACTCATTTTTATTGCCCTAAAACAGTGGTGGCAAAGCAATGGCAGGTGTGCCATGTCACAGCCAGCTGTTGGTTGCCACTGAAAGGTCTAAAAGGTTTGCCATCACTGCCACAGAATGATGGAGATGGCAAATGACCCATTTTTAAAGAAAATCTTTAAACACCTTGTTTCTCATTCATTTAAAACATGAGTAACTGATCTTTCCCCCCAAATAAATTAGCTTTTCTTTCAAAATTATTTATCAGAATTGAATTAATAGATTTAGGTTAAGTGGAACTCACTACACACCAGATCTAATTACAATGTAGTCCTATAAATTACCAGTATTGTTTCTTGAAATAGGTAATTCAGCCAGGCTCATTGTAATTTAGAAACTTTAGAATTTATTGTAGTGTGTTTCATCCTGTTACCAGCATCTTTTCTAGAAAAGTGTTATTTTGGGCCGGAGGGTTAGCTCAGTGGTTCCGGCGCCTGCCTCGCAAGCATAAGGACCTGAGTTCGATCCCCGGTAACCACATATAATGCTGGGCATGGAGACACGCCCACCAACAATCAACACCTCATACCACAATGCTGGACGTGGTGGCTCACGCCTGTAATCCCAGCACTCAGGAGGCAGAGACAGGAGGATTGCTGAGTTCGTGGCGGCTTGCCTGGGCACCATAGTGAGCTCAGGGCCAGCCTGAACTACAAAGCGAGACCCTGTCTCAAAAAGCAAAAAAAAAAGAAAAGAAAAGTGTTATTTTTTAAAAAGCTTGTCAAGGAAAAACTCAATCCTTTTGTGGGAACAGCTAGAATAGTAGTAGAAGCCCACATAAATGATGGACATTTATGTCTGGTTTCTGTACTTATATTTTTATAACAAAAAGGCCAGTCATTACACCACAAAGAGCATTCAAGGCAAAGATAGCTTAATACCAATACAGGCAGATTGTAACAAAGGCCAGACACTAGTTAGGCACTATAAAAAGTACTTTACAGATAGGCTGTTAAATCCACACAAGCAATACCAGGGTCTCTATTTGTATTTGGGGACCTAATGCAGGGGGAGAGGTTGCCACCGATGCAGAGGCACCTGAGCAGGCTGTGCCACTCAGCCCACCTTTAGGAGTAGGTGGCATCTTTAAAATGCACTGAGAGCTAGACATGGTGGCAAATGCCTGTAAACCCAGCTCCTGGGGAGACTAAAACAGGAGGACTGTTAAGTCCCTTGTCATAAAATTAAAAAAGGAGTATCTCGTTTCATTCCCTGGTCTCAATTCCCAGTACCACATATAACATTTTTAAAAAATGAATTCAGCAACTGGAGATTTAGTTCAGTAGTTCTGGTGCCTGCCTAGCAAGTGCAAGGTCCTGAGGTCTGAAGTTCGATCCCCACTAACCACATATAACAGTATCGGATGTGGTGACTCACGCCTGCCAACAATCAGTACCACATATCACAGTGCAAGGCGTGGTGGCTCATGCCTGTAATCTCAGCACTCGGGAGGCTAAGGCAGGAGGATTGCCGAGTTAGAGGCTTGCCTGGCTACAGTGACCTCAGGGCCACTATGTATGAACTACAAAGCAAGGCCCTGTCTCAAAAGAAAAAAAAAATGAATTCAGGTATCTTTGTAATTTGAATGATGGACTGAGACTTCACAAAGTAAAAGGACACTATGAACAGAACAGGAGATACATCTGTGTGTGTTAATGATTTAAGGTTAAGAATGTCTTGGATGACATTTTGGAGAAACTTCCAGAAGAGTTCAACATGGCAGAGATAATGCAAAAGACCTCAAGCAGAAGCCCATATGTTCTTGTTTGTTTCCAAGAATGTGACAGGATGAATATTCTCATTCGGGAAATTCGTGCATCACTTGAACAATTAGACCTTGGCTTAAAGGTAAATTTAAAGTGGGAGTAGCATGGGCTTCCCCTTACTGCAAGATACTCACTCTGTGGTCTTTCTCTCCATGCAAGGGGGAGCTGACATTATCTCCTGACATGGAAGCCCAGCAGTATGCACTGAGCTACGACAGGGTTCCACACAACTGGAGCAAACTGGCCTACCCATCTACGTACGGCCTTGCCCAGTGGTAAGCTACCTCTTCTCCCCGCCGTGGCCGTAAGTGTCAGTGCTGGGTTGATGTTCTCTGTCATGCCTCTGAGGAATCCTGGAGACTGTGACTGACCCTACCCAGGCAAACTGCTGCACCAGTTTCCTTGCTATGTTGTGTCAAAGCCAGGGACAGAGAAAATTCAGATTCATTCATTTGTTAGGTATTTGTTCTTGGACAAACTTTCTGATGTCTCAATTTTTCATCTGAAAAATATGAAGAGCAACATTCTAAGATCTGAATGGCCATGAAAGGCAACTTAAGTTTTCCTTTCTGTCATTTACATCTTTTAATTTTCAAGCTCGAGTACACATGCCATCACAGATGATTTCTGGAATATTTCTTAATATTATATGCAGAAAACCATTCCCTCTGTGTGGGGGTATGACTACAGAGGGGGGGCACACCGCCGGGCATTCAGACTGCTGAAGCCTAGTGCTAGGCCGACTGCTCCACGTCTTGTTAGAAAATTCAGTGTCATAAAACCTCCTTTATACTTGGCTTGTTGGTGCTAAAGCTCTTTATCCCTACTGTCCAAACCGTTCTTCCATAAACCAGAACACGACTGAGGCTTAAACAGAATCCCAATCACAGCATGTTAAACTGTCCCCAGGTGCCCAAGTGTTGGCTGTGGAGACAAAGGAGCCGGGCGCTGTGTGCCAGAGAAGCAGCACCCCAGGGAAGTGAGCGCAGCCCCCTGCTAACTCCACACACTGTGCACATCCCACAACCCGGGAAAACATGGATTTATATTCAGTCATCTTATGATTCCACCTGGGCTTTTCCCCACCATTTTACTTTGTGCTTTTGTTTTTCATAGTTATTCTTTGCTCCATTTTTTTTTTCTGACTTGTTCTAGTTTCCTTTACTTGGTTTAGCCCTGAACCACCCGTTACTTTGGTGGAGACCTTTATGTGTGACATCAACTTTTCTAACACGGTGTAAACACTTTCTTCCTTTAGGACCTCTGGCTTCCCTCTAAACATCAGCTGCCTGCTTGTGTTATCTTACACAATACTTCTTTTCACCACGGTTATCAACCATAGGGTATGAGTCACAGCCATTCTGCCTGAATTGGTTCTGATGCATCCTGATAACTTCTCTGCAAAACTCAGGGCACAGTGACTCTTCTTACCCCTTAGGTCTCTGAGTATTGCCTTTCCCTCCACATTCATAATCTTTATCCACCCAGACTGTCTTTATTGTACATGTCTCTGCTGTAATTTGGTTGATTTAGTCAGTTTCAGGTGATTTTCATCATCTCTCTCCAAAGATAGCAGCTTCCCTAGAATTGTCATCTCTTTTTCCAATATCCTCTCATTTCCTCACTTCTGAGCCTTCCTATTGGTTAGATTTGCTGGTGGGATTTCATACACATTTCCTACACAGCTGGGGGACTTGGTAGGTGCCAGTCTGTCCTATCAAGGCTGCTGTGGAGATTCTGAGGACAGTACCACTTCTGCCCTCTCTGAACACCTATATGTCTTCTTCCTTTCACCCAAGGAATTTATCATATTTATAGTTCATATTATAATTAAGGTACCTGATTATTCCAGTCCAGATTTTCTAGTGATATGTCACCGTACACCTTGAAATGTACCATTTAATGAAACTGAAGCTTTTTCGAATTACAATTACATACTCATTTTACTTCAGCCCTCATCTATCTACTTTGCTGCTTTATCTTCTGTAACCTATTTTTCCTTCTTTCCTGGGATCTCCCAATTTAGTTATCTCATTTTTCTTCACTGATCCTTCCCTAAGTCATAACCTGTCTGACTGACCTTCCTCTGAATTATAACATTTTAACCTACTAATCTTTTTCTGCCATTGTTTTTCCTGTTCATTCCCTTTGTCTTTGTGCGGTCCTATTCCTTGTTACCTTCAAGTACGGTTTTAGCAAACCCGCTATAAGAATGTAATGAGAGGCAGGGCAGAGGGGAGGCCCAGGCTCTAAGCTAGCTGAAACTGGAAGTGACCAAGCAGTCAGTCAGTCTCTCTCCTTCACAGCCTGCAGTCAGCCAGACATCTCTGCCATCCCATGCTTAGTGACTCCTCATCCAGCCTGACTTCCTCCCGGGGCAAGTTTCCAGGGAATGCCAGTGCTAGGCAGGCCTGGCCTCTTGCTGATGGCCACTGTGCTGGTTTCCATGAGCCTCTGCTCTGTGTTCATCCTCTCTGCTCCTTTTCAACAGCCCTTGAACCTCCATTTCAAGGCTTCTAGCGTTTCCAAGTTTTATCAAAGCTCCTGTTAGCCTCATGAGCCAAGTTCCTAACAAGTAGGAGTGCTGCCCGTCTGCACAACTCTGTAGACAAAATCCTTTTATCACCTTTCCCTTCCTCCTCAGGGAACTATTACCACACGCAGAATACTGCCACACGTTGTTCTTTCTCGCGGCACCTTCCCTGGCAACTCTCTTGGCAGAAGCACCACACGCTCTCTTCCCGTCAGCAGACACGGCTGTGCGCTGCGGTGGTGCCAGCCAATCCCACATCTCCCGCTGGCTCTTCCCAGCCCAGTTCACACGAAGGTGACTTCTGAGCACACTCAGCACACGGCACTGGAGGGATCTAAATCAAAAGGGCAAACAAATGCGGAAGAATTTCCCACATTGCCCAGTGTTCCTCCCTGAACAGGAACCGCTGCAGGTCTCAAGCCTCCTTGAAGGAGGGCGGCTGGCAGTCACCAGGTGAGGACTGCGCTGCTGTGGTGTGCACTCTGCACTGCCCCCTCCCGGCCGCCCTCTCCGGAGCTGTCCTGGGAGACATCTGTTTTACTAAAACGCAGGTTTATTTTTTCTTACCTTCCACTAACCAGGTTCAACGACCTCCTGTTGCGCTGCCGAGAACTGGACTCCTGGACCCAAGACCTTGCCCTGCCAGCTGTTGTGTGGCTTTCTGGCTTCTTCAACCCTCAGTCCTTCTTGACCGGTAAGGGTGGAGGAAGGGCAGCCTGGATCCCTGAAGACCACCTTGCCTTGCCCGAGGACCCTCCCTCCCCTGCTGGAAGAGCCGCGAGGGTAACAGTGGCAGGCAGCAGGGGGAAGGGTCCCCAGGAACAGTGCAAAAGGAAGCCCAGATGAAAGAAATCTGATACATAAGCAGGCTCAAACACCCCATGGCACCAAAGAACACAACAGCCTACCGGTGGCTCCTTCAAGGCCTTATTTATGTGCAGTTTTAGCTTAGTGAATTCCTGTTCCTTCTCCTCGTAAAGCAATCATGCAGACCATGGCTCGAAAAAATGAGTGGCCCCTGGACAGGATGTGCCTGACTGTGGATGTTACCAAGAAAGCGAAGGAGGATTACAGCCATCCCCCAAGGGAAGGCGCGTATCTCCACGGTCTCAGCATGGAAGGTGAGCCTTTCTCGCTTGGTCTGAGCTGACGTTCATCCTTGTTTCTTACGATCTACGCACTCGGACCATACTTTCACGCTAGTGGCTGCTTCTCGTTTCCCTTGTTCCTTCTAGTAAGTCCTGAGGTGTGATTCAGTGTGAGCCAACCTGAGCCTGTGGGGAGAGGACTGTCAGTGGTACTTCACAAGTACCTTTGGTGTTAACTAACACCTTGGGACAACACAAGGCCTATGCTATTTACATTATTTTGCTTTTCAATACAAAGCTGTTGGTAAATTAAATCTAGTTTTCACCACCGGGTTTTTTTTAAACTTTTAAAATACCCTTTTGCACTGTAATTTTCAACAGAACAAGCCTCAAGATTTTCCAAATTTATTTGGCCATGTACTATTTGCACCATTCTGCGGGACCTCTAGTCCTTGCAGAGTTCTTACACTTTTTCCTGACAAACTTGCCATAAGCTACTTGCCATAAGCTGTCTGAATTCTTATTTAAACTGTCTAACCATTACACACGGAACAATAATGTATGTCTGAGACAGATGAGTTACCCTCTGTCAAATCTCAGCCGTGGCCCAGAAAGATTAGAACAGCAGTGACCAGAAAGGATGTGGTAAAATCAGAATGTTTTATTGGCTCAGGTGCCAGATGGGACATCCAGTCTGGAACCATTGTCGAAGCCTGCCTCAAGGAGCTGACATCCACGATGCCAGTCATCTTTGCCAAAGCCATACCCGTGGACAGACAGGAAACCAGACACACCTACGAGTGCCCTGTGTACAAAAACAAAACGAGGGGCTCCACCTACATCTGGACCTTCAGGCTGAAGAGCAAAGAGAAGACAGCTAAGTGGGTGCTGGCGGGCGTGGCTCTGCTGCTGCAAGCGTGAGTGGCCTCGTGCTGGGACGCAGTGAGCATTTCCCGTCAGGTCGCTACAGCGGCCTGGTTCTCATTAATTTATTCTACTGAAGGGCATAAAACGTTCCATTTTATGTAATTTTTTTAGTAACTTGCATGTGCATTCAGTTTTTAAAACAGTACCTTTTAACAGTGGAAAACAGAAAGAAGCAAATATAGAAAATGATACTAGAAACCTGTTCAGGAACTATGTTCATTGATTTTAGCTTTCTAGGGTTCCTCTCTGATAACCCATCTCTCACACAAAAATATACTGTTGCTCACATTTCACTAAACCTCAAAAACCATGCAGCTTGATAGGTAATTTTAGTTAAGGACAGTAAACATCAAAATCTTTTTAAATTATAACTTAGCCTTTAAATTCTTTCAAACTAGAAGCAGCAGGCTCTAGGTAAGGGATAAAGGAAAAGACAGCCATTCTAAGGCCTCCAGTGTCTGTAGCGTGACAGTCCACTTTAGTTTTAATAAAAACAAAACTCTTAATAACTCTCATGTGGTTAATTGCACTTTGTAATTTAGGGGAACAGTCTTCAGTATAAATGCCCCAGACCAGGATAAACTACGTTTTGAGCCCATCACTGAGGATACGACAAACTAAAAGTAACAATGCCAGTAAAAATGGCATAGCGAAGTAAAAGGCAACTAAACAGTATCACAGGCAAGAGCTGCTTATACAGTCTTCTCTGTGACTTACCTGAACTTTAATTTCACCCCATGTAAACTGCTTCTGAATCAACCTAAGCAAATACTTAGAATACAGATTTGTGCATATGTGGATATAGATTCCTCTGCTTTGCTATTTTCCTGAAGTCTTTAAACATATAAACAACTTTTTACAATAGTTTTCAGAAACAACTCTACAAAGAATTTCTGTATAAAAATACAATTTTAACAAATCTTAGGCACAATGGTATGTGGGTCTTCTTGGAGTACTCTGAGCTGGCTCGTTCTTTTCTCTCTCATTTTTCTTTTACCAGCTGTTTCTGTAAGCTGAGGAAAAGAAGTATCTGATGAGCAGTTAATCAGACAGGGGCAAAGATGATAAATCCTCAGTACCAGCCTGTATCTCCTGACACTCAAAATCCTGGCTCCTCGTATCTGCATCCCTGGGGTCCCGAGTATCCCACGCGGGACACGCACGGCCAGTTCCTTACAGAAATGGCACTCACAGCGCACCGTTCTGTGTCCCCACAGTGCACACTTCAGTCGCCCCAGCCCTCCTCGGCCAGCCCTGTCTGTTCCTTCCACTTTGTCTTTTACACCACAGGAAGTGTGGTTAAGACGACATTTTCAACAGGCAAAGTACCATTTCTGAGCTGCTTTAATGCAGACGGACACAGAATGGATGGCACTGAGGTGCCATGCAGTGAGGGCTCCCACGCTGTGACGTGCCACAGACTCACCTCTCCAGGTATTCCTTAACGTTATCGTAACCATAAAACTTGGCGAGATGAATGAGGATCCCCGTAGCGCAGCGGCCATCACGCTTCCGACAGTAACTGCAGTTGCAGATCCCACGACAGGGAGGGCACACCCAGTCCTGAGAGAGTGGCAGAAATTTCTTCCATTATCTAAAGGCTTTGGCAAGACAAGGGTCTCTGATCAAGGCTGGCTGCCTGGGCTGCATCTCCCGGCTTTACCCTAGGAGAGGAAGGATCAGTGCATCGCCCTCCTAGCCCGGGGGGGCTCCAGCCTGCATGTGACATGCCCCTGAGAATCAGCTCTGTGTGATTAGTGAGGGGACCTTCCAAGGGCAGTAAGGCAAGTGCAGGCTCTGTGAATTCCCAGACCACACACCCACAGAGTCGGCTGCGGTTTTAGGAGCCCTAGGCATGCCTCGCATCTCTCCCAATATGTTAAACCACTTAACCTGAGCAGTTCGTCTGTGAACTGGAGACAGTGTACATACTCCTATTAGTAGTGCAGAAGCTATCACAGGGAAGGGAAATGGTGAAGAGCACAGACCCCAGAAAGCAGGCTGCTTGGGTTCAAGGCCATACACTAACCATGGTCCTCCTGGCTCACTTCCAGAGGGAACTGCAGCATAAATCAGTTATACACCTACTTCCTAAGGTAGAAGTTATTAATTACAATGGAGCGAAAACTAATTGCAGCAAGAGATGCGAGGCCCACAGCGCAGGGTCAGACACACAGGACAGGCTCAGCGTGAAGTGCCCACCCTCCCCTCAGCCAGGAAAAGGAAAAGGACAGGCGATCACTCTGCTGGAGGACAGCGTTACCTTGCACAGAGCCAGACACTGGAGCACTTCGGCTCAGACACTGGGAAGCCCAGTGTACACGCCTCCTGTCCTGTCACGCAGCCAGTTCCCTTTCCAGAAAGAAAGACTGTGCCCACTCCCCCTAGCTGCTGCACATGGGTGGGGAGTGGAGGCCCCGCAGCCCCCGCTTCGAGCTCGCCTCCCTCCGCCATGCTCCTACCGGGTCCAGCAACGCCGACCTCACGTCCTCGCCGTAGCGATTGCGCAGGCACGGCCCGCAGAACTGGCCCCGCACCCCGCCACAGCTCTGGCCCCGACACACGGTCTTGGTGTCGATGGTCTTCTGCCGACACTGATGGCACGTGTTACCCTGGGGGCACAGGTGTGAGCGGTGAACCGGGACCTGTGCGGCGATGCCCGCAAGGCCAGATGCAAAACTCTGCCTCCCTGCCACTGTCACCAGGGCGCTTTTCCAGGACAAACTACCACGGCCTCCTCCGTTCCGGGGCCGGAAGATGCACCAGAGACCACTGGGAAGCCCAGCAGAAATGGAATCATCAGGTGGACACGACAGTGCCCAGAAGCAAGGCTGGGGCGGGAGGGCGGAGCCCCGGGAAGCCGCAGGGAACGGCATGCCGCCCAGCCTACCGCTGGAGACCTGGGTACAGGCAGTGTAAAACCTTCTGGTTTTAAAGTGTCCATGTTTCAATGAAAAACATTTTAATACTACCTGGGTGTCCCGTTACTTATCAAAAAGTAATACAGACCAACACAAAGCTGCCCTTCAGTCACCATTTTGAAGAACTTTTAACCCATTTCCTACCAAGGAAACTGTCAAACGTCTATCTTCTATGGCTGTATCCTCTTCAGTACATCTATTTTTCAATATTTAAAATACTGTATTATGCAAGCAATACAAATGTAATGATAAAAATACGCCACTCTAAACTACACCCTGCTTCTCCCCGGACTCTCTACACGCCTCAGAGGGCCGTTCTCCCGCACAGGCTCACGCACTAATTCGGCGCCCCCTTTTCCAGCCACAGCTCACCCTTGACTCTACAATTTACAGCCCGCTTCTAACTCCCTGGGGAGATAGGTCAGGATCTAAACTCTGACAGTGTCAAATCAATGAGACATTTCCAATATCAATACTTTCTTACTAAGAATCCCGATCACACAAATTATAAATAATAAACCATTTACCAGAACTTTATCATAGATTTTATCTCGAACAGTTATGGCAACATTTTCCAAGTCCTCGTCAGTGATATCTTCCACTGGCCGAAACGTAGATATACGACGACGTTGTCTATACCCCTGGCATCTGCCCTGCAAAATGAACAACAGTAGGACCTGGAATAAGATACATGGAGCTACTTAAAAATAATATGAAAATCTGAAGCTTTCCTGAGGCGTGGCACCGTGACTGTGACCCAAGATGTCTCTGTTCGATCTCCCTGGAAACTTGCCTCTGCACAGTTATTTACTGTACCCCTGCTCCAGGCCATGCCTCCCTCTTGGCACAGGAATACAGCAATAAGAGAGGCGTAGGCCTTTGACTTCTCTACTGAAAACTACAGGATAGAGAAGTAAACCACACTGCACAGCAAACCCACATGTGGCAAAGTTCCCAGGTTTTTCTCCACTGAAAGCCCTAGAAAGGGCCCCAGCCTGAAACAGAGAAGCCAAGAGGAATCCCCGAACATCCCACATGCAAACCACGGAGCATGGTTTTGTGTCCACCACAGATCAAGCAGAATCCAGCTCATCAGGAATGACAGTGAGCTGCGGCTCAGCTCATTTTGGATACACAATTCTCAGAACAGGTTCTCAACACGCAGCCCCAGGGGCATCAGGGTCCCTGGAAACGCAGCGGAAATGCAAGCTCTCAGCTGGGCCTCCTGAGTCAGAAACTGCACTTGGTAACCAGCCCCAGGGCGACCTGAGGCACACTCTGCCTGGGGACTACTGGGTGAAACTCACAGTCCATGTACTAGTCAGAAAGTACCCCACTAATGGTCTTCCTTCTTTTAAAACTGTATAGCTCTTCTGCAAATTTCGTGGCAGAAACAGTGAAGTTTTCTAGTGCAAACTTCTCTGGGGGCCGTGCACTTCGGGTTGGGTTCATGCGCCTTGTGATCTGTCCCTCCGAGAAGGCCCGTCGCGTTGTTTTCTTCTTCTAAAACAAAAAGCACAGGCACATCCAACTGGATAAAAGCCATCTGGCAACTGATTACCAAATACTGGTGTTTGAATGATTATGAGGAGATCCACTTACAGAAGCTGAGGTCGGGGTTCGAACTGGGAAGAAATCTGGCATTGAGTTCAATTCCGCCAATAACTGAGCAAGCTAAGGTCCAGAATGAAAGAAAGGATCCAACGTTAAGTCAGTGCGGCGAAGTCTAGGCCCTCTGACTCCTCTCATGAGCCTCCAGTTTGGCTACTGATGGAATTTGTTAGCTCAACACATGGGACACTTTCAGACTCACCCGTGAGGGTGTCATCTCCAGATGAGAGATGGAGAGGCTGACACCATTTATTCAAGTCAATTCTGTGCCCACTCCTTACCTAGAGGGACCTGATAGGACGACCACAAGTCTTAAGCACCAGGGTCAGTTCCCAACTCATCCTCTAATTAGCCATGTAAACCAGGACAATTTAACACACTTGGATATCAAGTTTAAACATGTCCAAAAACCAAAAGGCTCAACAAGATGACATTAGTGGCTAGAGTTTAAAACTCTTGATTTTTTAATTTCTCTCCAATAAAATGTTACTAAGATATTCCCACACTTCATTAACATTAAGCAACAGCCACTAAGATCCCAATCAGAGAATTTAATTAGGATTAGTTTTAGTTATACAATTACATGGGTACCCCTAAAAAAAGTCACATGAAAGACAGTTCTTACTGAGAAGATAAAGCACTGAAAATTTCCCTTGGCCAAGCACAAATGCATCTTCAATAAAAATTACCCTAAAAGTAAGCTTTCCATTTTCTTTTTTTTTTTTTTTTTTTTTTTTTTTTTTTTTTTTTTTTTTTTTTTTGCTTTTTGGAGACAGGGTCTCGCTTTGTAGTTCAGGCTGGCCCTGAGCTCACTGTGGTGCCCAGGCAAGCCGCCGCGAACTCAGCAATCCTCCTGTCTCTGCCTCCCGAGTGCTGGGATTACAGGCATGAGCCACCACGCCCAGCATTATATGTGGTAACCGGGGATCGAACTCAGGTCCTTGCGCTTGCGAGGCAGGCGCCGGAACCACTGAGCTAACCCTCCGGCCCAGCTTTCCATTTTCTTATCAGACA
>PVIC010011584.1:10152-41262 GCA_004025085.1 Thryonomys swinderianus | reverse complement strand
AAAAAAAAAAAAAAAAAGATAAAAACCAGCAGGTTGAAGAAACTGAGCAAGCCCAAACAGGATAAAGCCAAAAAAATCTATGTCAAAAATATCATAAACTGGGCCGGAGGGTTAGCTCAGTTCAGTGGTTCCGGCGCCTGCCTCGCAAGTGCAAGGACCTGAGTTCGATCCCCGGTTACCACATATAATGCTGGGCGTGGTGGCTCACGCCTGTAATCCCAGCACTCGGGAGGCAGAGACAGGAGGATTGCTGAGTTCGCGGCAGCTTGCCTGGGCACCATAGTGAGCTCAGGGCCAGCCTGAACTACAAAACGAGACCCTGTCTCCAAAAAGCAAAAAAAAAAAAAAAGATAAAAACCAGCAGGTTGAAGAAACTGAGCAAGCCCAAACAGGATAAAGCCAAAAAAATCTATGTCAAAAATATCATAAACTGGGCCGGAGGGTTAGCTCATTTCAGTGGTTCCGGCGCCTGCCTCGCAAGCACAAGTTCCTGAGTTCGATCCCCGGTAACCACATACAGTGCTGGGCATGGAGACTCACACCCACCAGCCATCAATGCCACATGCCACAGTGCCGGGCGTGGTGGCTCACGCCTGTCATCGCAGCACTCGGGAGGCAGAGGCAGGAGGATTGCTGAGTTCCAGGTTTGCCTGGGCTCCATAGTGAGCTCAGGGCCAGCCTGAACTACAAAGCAAGACCCTGTCTCAAAAAAAAAATCATAAACTTCTAAAAAGTAAAGGTGAATTTAAAAATTATTGAAAATAAGTAGAGAAAGCACATGTCATCTGTGGTGTGGCAGGGGGACCTCTTAGTTCAAGTCATAGCAGGCATCTCCCCAGTGCTGTGGAGTCAGGAGGGGGTGGCACCACATTCTTCAAAGTTGATGGTTCTTCTGAAAGAACCATCAACTCTGGGTTCTATACCCAACAAAACTATCTTTCAGAAACAAAGATGAAGTAATCCCAGAAGTTTTTTGTTTTTTTTTTTTTTTAAATGCAGAAACTGGGGACGGTGATTTAGCTCAGTGGTTCTAGCACCTGCCTAACAAGCACAAGGTCCCTGGTTTGATCCCTGGTAACCACATACAACTATACTGGGCATGGTGATTCATGCCCACCAGCAATCAGCACCACATACCACAAATGCCAGGCGTGGTGGCTCACGCCTGTAATCCCAGCATTTGGGAGGCAGAGCCAGGAAGATTGCTGAGTTCAAGGTTTGCCCGAACTACAAAGTGAGACCCTGTCTCAAAAAAAGAAAAATGCAGAAACTAATAAATGAATGCACAAAGTCAGTGCACGCAGGACATAAGCTTAGATTAATATCCAAAAAATTTCCATCTAATAATTGTATTTCTGTCTATTAATGAGTGATATTGTTTACTTAATATTAATTTACTCATTAATGTTAAGTAAACTACAATACTGATCAATTTGAGTAATTTTAATGTCACTATTAATGTGAGGTAGAGTGGGCATGGTGGCACATGCTTATATTCTCAGCATTCAGGAGGCTGAGACAGAAGGATCACCATGAGTTCAAACTAGCCTGCCTGACTACGTAGTGAAAATTATTTTAGTATATGTGCTGCCGAAGCGAGCACCATAGTGAAAATTATATAGTGAGATCCTGTTTCAAAAGAAAACAGAAACAAAAATATTAACATGAAGTAAAATAATATCATTTACAAGCACTTAGAAAATGTTTGAAAAAAAAAACTCAGTCAGGGGACGGAGATTTAGCTCAGTGGTTCTAGTGCCCACCTAGAAAGCGCAAGGTCCCTAGTTTGATCCCAGTAACCACATACAACAATACTGAGTATGGAGACTCACGCCCACCAGCAATTAGTACCAAATACCATGATGCCAGGCGTGGTGGCTCACGCCTGTCATCCCAGCACTTGGGAGGCAGAGGCAGGAGGACTGCTGAGTTCGAGCCTTGCCTGGGCACCATAGTGAGCTCGGGGCCAGCCTGAACTGCAAAGCAAGACCCTGTCCCCCCCCCAAAAAAAAAAAGTTTAAAAAATGTTTTGTACAACGAAAGGCCATGTTTGATCCCTGGTCAAAAAGAAAAGAACTGCACTGGGGTGGGCATGCAGCTCAGTGGTGCCACCACCTGCCTGGCAAGTGCAAATCCTAAATTTGGTCCCTAGTAGGGCAAAGGGGAGACTGTGAAGAGAATTCAACTACAGAATAGAAGAAAGTATCTAAACACACAAAGAATGCTCAAAACTCAACAGTGAAAAACCTACACAATTTAGCAAATAGACCTAAGATCTGAACTGATATCACACCTGAGTATATAAATGACAAATAATCTCATAAAATTATGTATAATGTTAGTATCAGATAATAAAATTTAAACCATAATGAGACATTACTAGAGTAGGTAAAATGAAAAATGTTAACACACAGACTAGATAAAGAAGATGGGGGTTTGGGCTGGGGATTTAGCTCAGTGGTTCTGGCATATGCCTTGTAAGTGCAAGGTCTCAAGTTTGATCCCCAGTAACCACATACCACAGTGCCAGGCATGGTGACTCACGCCTGTCATCCCAGAAATCGGGAGGCAGAGGCAGGAGGAACTCTGAGTTCGAGGCTTGCCTGGGCTGCATAGTGAGCTCAGGGCCAGACTGAACTACAAAGTCTCAAAAAAAAAAGTGGGTTTTTAAAAATGGAATATTACCCAGCCATAAAAATGATAAATTAGAGACATTTATGATTAAAAGTATGTACCTTGCACACATATTCATAAATGAAACAAATAGGACACAGATGTGTAAATACTGTATCATTTCTCTAGTATAAGAAACTGAAGGTATAAATGAGGTCCCCAACGTATGAAAGGTATCAAAATAGTAAGAATATGTTCAAGGGAAAAGGAAAAGGGGCCAGGAGAAAGTAAAGAAGGGAAAGGAAAAATTCAATGCTAAAAACAAAAAGTATGAAACAAAGCTTATATATACCGGGGTTAGGGTTTGTAGGGAAGGCAGGGAAATGGGGAAAAATGAGAAGATATATCATGTGGGCTGGGAATTTAACTTAGTGGTTCCGAGTTCGATCCCTGATACTGTGTATCACAATACTGTCATCCCAGCACTCGGGAGGCAGAGGCAGGAGGATCTCTGAGTTCGAGGCTTGCCTGGGCTGCACAGAGAGCTCAGGGCAGCCTGAACTACAAAGCCAGACCCTGTCAAAAAGATATATCATGTACAGGTACAAAAACACTCAATGTTGAATGCGATTGTGATGTGTATCTAAAATGTCTTAAAGGTATCAAAAAACTCAGTAAAAGAAAATATATAAATAAATATTTTAAAGAAAAAACTGACAACACCCAGTGCTGGTAAGCATGCCAAGAAACAGACACACGTACCTGTTGCCAGCGGGAGTGCAAGACAGCAGAGGCGTCTGGGGGACACCGGGCCGTGTGTCACAGGACCGCGCTGCGGCACAGCAGAGTCCAGCACGCGCCTCGCTGAGTCGGTGCCGGCCCACACCTGCCCGTGAGTGCTCGCAGCGGTGGCGCGTGGTCACTACCGCGCCTGGCCGCTGTCCCTCGGTCCCTGGAGAGTCGCTGTGGCTCCCCTGGGACATGACGCACGTGCCGTGGGGACACAGGGCCTGTGTCAGTGAGTGTGCAGACACGGGCGGCTGTTTCCGTGGGGGTGCGGTCACACTCCCACAGCCCCACAGCCTGGAAGAACCGGCGAGCGGGGAGCTTGGTCCCGTGGCAAGAGAGGCCCCGCCGTGGAATCCACCCGTGGGCTGCACGAGGCTCCTTGCTCAGAGCCAGAGCAGGGACTGGCGGCCCCATGCCCCACACCCCAGCGGAGGTCACAGCCGCAGAGCACGGCTCGTAGTCACCAGGGCTGCGGAAGGAAGTGGGGAACAGAAGGAGGCTCCTCTCGGGGTTTTAGCGCCAGAGCAAGGGGTGGCCACACGGACTGAGTGCGCCCGTCACCCAGTGTGACAGGGTGGGCACCGCACCTCAACGAAACACCGAGCGATAAGGAGCTGACCAGGCGACAGCAGCCACACGCAGGTCTCCAGAGCTCCTGGCGAGCAGGGAAGGGACGGCAGGTTCTCCGGAGGCAGAGCACAGGAAGTTAAGCCCGGACGCCTCCGAGAGGGACCCGGCTCTACAGGACAGAGGCCGAGCCACCACCCTGCCGGGCACCCGGAGGCCCGCGTGCGCCGCCGAGTCCTCAGAGACACACCCACGATCTGGCATCCTGAAGGGGTCGGGGGGGTGACACCCAAAAGGAACCCTCAGGCCAGGGGTACAGCTCAGTGGGGCCACAACAGCCCGCTAAGCCTGTGAGGTCCTGAGTTCAATCCCCAGTGCCGCAAAAACAAAACAAAACACAAACAGCACATGAACCGTAACACTCGTAGCACGTGTGCATACATTTTAATCCACTTCTCCTCCTCCCATCCCCCTCTGTTTCCCACAGGCCTGCGCAGGAGCGGCTCGAGTGCACACGTCCTTCCCGGACACTGACGGAGGCCAGCGGCCCGGCTCCACAGCCCGAGGCTTCGGGGCGGAGAACGCTCTGCGGAGGGCACGCTCATCCTCATTCCTCCCGAGCCGAGCCGCGTCTGCCGTGTGCTGCGCCGGCCTGGAAGGTGGCTGGTGTCCCGCACGGCCCGGCACAGCCGGCGGAACGGACGGTCCAGGGCAGGAGGTGTGGCCGAGACGCAACGCGGGGCCCAACTGTCGGTCAGATGTACCCAGCGAGAAGCCACAGGGAAGCCACGCACCGGCGCCAGCGCACCGTGAGCCGCAGGCTGCTTCCTGGGTGCAGCCTCTGTGCCCTGAGCCCTCAGCGAGCTGCCGGCGGCCACAGCCTGGCCAGGCCCAGCAGCGTCTTCCCGTGGAGGGCGCTCCTGGCTACCGGCCCTGGGTCTGGCGTCTCTCTGGGTTAAACCCGACGTTCTCCTCAGGACCTTCGTTCCTCTTAAATTAGCTCTAGGGGCTCAGCTGTCCGCAACCACACACCCCTGGCTCTCGCAAATGCCACCCAGTCCCCGCTCCAGGCTGGGTGAAGGTGGGCTGGCATTGCACGGTGCTTACGGAGCATAGCCTTGGCACCTGGCAGACTTGAGTTCGAATTCTGACTCCTCTGCTCCCTGCCGCAGGCACTGGTGCTCCTCCCGGGGCCCGCGTGTCCTCTGAGGAGACTGTCAGCGTCCCACGCGGGCTGCAGGCCTGGGGACGGCACGGGCTGCAGGCCTCTCCAGAGCCCTCTCCGGGCGCACAGTGGGGTGGGGGCCGCCCTCGGACGCTCCTCCCGTGCAGCCCTGGGGCGTCGCACTTGCTCACGGGCGGCAGCACCCGGGCCCCGCCAGCAGCCAGGCCCCTGCGGACTCAGGGCCGCGCCAGGCAGGTCGGCGGCCCCGGGAGCCCCAGACGGCTCGCTTGCCCGGCTGCATAACTCCACACACCCTGACACGGGCCCTGCCGTGGGGTTTCGGGGGCGCCCCGGGCAGCTCCCCCTCTCTGCACCCTTCCTCCAGCAGCAGGGCCCGGAGCCCCGCCTCGAGCCCCACGCCGCCCAGCCTGGCTCTTGGGCGCAGCTCTGAGACTCGGTACTGGGCAGGCCCCAGAGGGCTGAGCCGGCCCCACTGTCCCAGGCTCTGGCACCGCAGGTGCCCTCGCTTCCTGCAGGCACTGCCCGGGGGCTCTGCGCCTGGCAGCCCAGGAGCTCTCCTCTCGGGCTCCCACGGCCGGTGCTGGACCTCGGCCTCACTCCAGGGCTCCGAAACGCGGCTCCCGCGCAGGAAGGACTCAGGTCTGCGGCCCCGGCCCCAGCCCCGGCCCCAGCCCCACTTGCTCAGGCCGCAGGAGGTGGAAGAGGCGGGGCCAAGACAGCACTGGCTCACCCCTCCCTCTCTCGTCCCGTGCCTGCGGCGGGGCACGCACACTGGCAAGGCCCGCGGCTCCCCTCGAGGGGCCTGGCCTTTCTGCTCCTGCCGAGCTCTGTGCAGGGCCCGCGAGGTGGTGCAGGGTGACCCAGGGCGGCACACGGGGCTGCAGGGAGGGAGCCCAGCAGGACCCCAAGAGGAGGACCAGCCTTTCCAGACCCCGAGAGCAGGGCTGGCACCTTTGTTCTCTCCCCAGCTGGGCCTCACAATTCCCTTAAAGGGACTGAAAGCAGGCCATCCTAAGGGGCTGCAAGTCTGGGCAGGGTCGCCGGCCAGAGGAGCCCGAAGCAAGCTGCGACCTTAGCACCAGGCCCAGAGGCCTCCGGGAGAGGCGCTGCACCCATTTCCACTGGAACGCCACGCCGACAGTGCCCGCAGCCTGGACCTCTCTCCCTGCCCCCGTCAGGGGTCTGGGGGGACAGGGAGCCCAGCTCTCGGGACAGGCAGTCATCCACCCTGCACCTGGGGAGCCCGGGGTTCCCGCCTCCAGCCCATGCAGGGAGGTCGTGCAGGCAGAGCACTGCAGGCACCGAGGCCAGAGGCCTGGAGATCGCGGACAGGACACGGCACGCCGGTCGCAGCCTCGGGGTCAGGGAGCTGAAGGGCCACAGGGGCACCAGGAGGGCCAGGGGCCCAGAGATGTATCTGCAGCCTCAGACCCACCCAGGCCCGCCCTCTCCGCCCCAGCCCTGCAAGCCCCCAGCACCCTTAGCATGGGTGAGTCTTCAATCACGCAGTTACCTTGGGCCTGCCCACACCAGTAGAGAATAAAGTGCTTTGTTTATTGATGATTAAAATGTCTCCAGCCCTCTGCCCCAGTGCGGCAGGCCTCCGGGTCCCAGGGGCTCCAGCCTCTCCCACACCGGTACTTGTAAGGTGATGGCGTGGGGCAGAGAGGTGGTGTAAGGTGCAGAGTATAACAAAACCGCATGAACATGAGAGGAAGAGCTTAACTAGAGTCGTGTAGCTTATGGAACCTTCTCGCCCGTTTCCAAGGCAGGAATGAAGACGTTAAATGACAACGGAAAAGGTTATCCTATTAGTAGTGCTGGCTCCAGGGTTCAGCCTGGACCAAAGCTGAACTCCACCACGCCTGGGGCCTGGACATGCAGCGGGCACCGCGCTCACCCCGCTGAGGAGCCCCAGGGGGAACAGGGTGGGCGGGGCCCGGGGGGCAGAGGCAGGGACACCACACCACGCCCCCGGGTGGGCCCGGACACACCACGCCCACGGGCGGGCGCAGCCAGTGGCTGGTGAGCGGGCCCCGGCCCCGCCCCACTGTAGCACCTTGGAACCCTGAGGCTCACCCGAGCCTCCTCCGGGGCCTGCCCTGAGCCCGTACCGGTCGCAGCCCTGGGGAGTCACCATGTGCTGCCCAGCTCTGGCCAGTGCCCAGAGGCCCCGCAGCTTCCGGGGCCCTCCCAGCGGCTGCAGCACGTGCAGGCTGGGGACCCCTCCACCAGCTGGCGGGGCGTCCGGGAGCAGAACGAAGCCTCAGGGGCCAGCCCCTGTCTGCCCACTCCCGCAGAGCCGGCTGGGGTCTCGGCCCCTGGCTACTCCTGGCCCCAGCCCCGGGGTCCAGCTTGAGCTTGGCCTCAGCGTCCACACCTCAAACCAGCCCCACCTCCTCCGACTGCCCTGCCCCCCGGAGAAGCGAGCGCGCGTGGCCGGGGGAGGGGCCCCAGGCGTGCTGGGCCCTGCTCCCGCCCCACCCCGGGGGCTGCCGCAGGCTCCTTCCTCTACCTTCGCTTCGAAAAATAAAAGTTAAACAAAGGCGTCAAGGCTTCCAGGAGGGCGGAAGGCCCGGGGCAAGGTGTCCCCATGTTGGTCCCCACGCCGGGCGTGGTGCGCCTCAGTGGTGTGTGCCGGGCCCCGCGGGGCAGGGCGTGGGGCTGAGCCCCGGCGGCTGCGTGGAGGCGGCGGCCGGCAGGCTCACGCGGAAGCACTTCTCCTTGTGCGCCTTGAGCATGTTGGAGAAGCGGAAGCGCTGGCCGCACACGTCGCACGGGTAGGGCTTCTCGCCGGTGTGCGTGCGCCGGTGCCGCTTCATGTTGGGCCGGCTGGTGAAGCTCTTGCCGCAGATCTCGCAGATGTACGGCTTCTCCCCTGCGGGCGGGGCACCGGGGTCACGGGGGCGCGGGCGCCTCACCTCCCTCGCCTCGGCCTCCCCAGGCGCTCCTGACTCACCGGTGTGCGTCTTCATGTGCTCGTCGAAGTACTGCTTCATGTTGAAGTCCTTGCCGCACCACTGGCACATGAACTGCTTGTGCCCGATGTGGATGCTCATGTGGGAGCGCAGCTGGTACTTGTACTGGAAGCGCTCGCTGCAGTTCTGGGCGGGGCGGGGCTTACGGTTAGGCACGGGTGCCGGCAGAGTTAGGGTGAGGGCCGTGTTAGGACAGCGGCACGGGTGTCAGGGTGGAGGGGGCTCAGGGTCGGGCATCGGGTTAGGGACGGAGGTCGGCCCGGGACAGTCCAGGGTTCACGGGGTTCAGGGCGGCAGCGACACGGGCGGGCAGGCTGCGGGCGGAGGCCGGGCAGAGGCTCCTTCCTGCTTCCGCCTTCCTGTCTCCGCCCCGTTCCCCCACTCCTGGGCGCGCACACCTGTCCGCGCCCCCCGGGAGGCCCTGGTCCGGCCGGCCCCTCTCCAGCCTGCAGCGCTGCCGCGCTCGCACTCACCTCGCACCGGAAGGGCTTCTCCCCCGAGTGCTGCAGCGAGTGCACCTTCAGGGACATGCTGCGCTTGAAGGACTTCCCGCAGGTCTCGCAGGTGAACGGCATGTCCTTGGTGTGGGCTGCGGGGGCACCAGAGCCGCCACAGCTGCTCAGTGCCCGGCCGTGCGCCCTGAGGGGCCAGACCCGGGGGCATTTTTACAGCTACTCGGGGATCATGGCAGAGCCCCGTGGGCCACACGGCTGTGGGATCCCACCTAGGAATGGGGCCCAGCAGCGCCTCAGGGTCGGAGAGAGAAGGAAGAGCCCGCTCACCCCGGGTCAGAGGATGGTTTTGGTTTACCCGGCATGCTCCTGGCTAGCTCACAAGGAGGTGCAGCACTGGCCATCCAGCAGGGAGCGGACACGGGCCTGGCCAGACCCCCGACATCCACTTGGGCCACCCTGCCGAGCCCTACCCTGGACTAAGCAAGGAAGGGGAGGCGGACAGGGTCAGACAGCTGACCAGGCCACTCACGGTCACCTGCCCAGGGCCTGTGTCCAGGGTGACCCTGCGGCCTCGGGAGGGCCGGAAGGGGAGGTCAGAGGCACGGGAAAGCATGCCCCCTCCGGGGTGGTGTCGCCTAGCCTACCCACCCCTGCTGCCCTGGACAGATGGACGGACGGACAGATGCAACCTCCCACTCGGCAACACTGCAGCGCCGCCCCGCCCCGACTCACCCACCATGTGCTTGCGCACATGGGCCATGGTGTAGAACTTCTTCTCGCAGATCTCACAGGAGAATTTCTTCTCCGCGTAGCCGTGCACGATCTTGTTGTGCTCGTGAAGGGACCACAGCTTCTTGAAGGCTTTCCCACACGTCACGCACTGCCAGCGAGAGCCGCGTGACCTCACAGCCCCAGCCTTGCGGCTCAGCGCCTCCCCACAGCGCGCTGCGAGGGGACCAACACCACAGGGCTGCAATGGCGGCCCACGGCGCACCCCGGCATGCAGGCGGCTCAGGCCCCCGCTGCCTCGCCGCACCTCTGAGCAGGCACACGCGTGCACAGCCCGGGCCCGCAGGACCACGCCTGGCAGCGAGCGGGACTCCGGGGCTGCAGGGGGATGGGCCCGACCTGCACAGTGGCTGGCCGGGACACCAAAGGCCAAAGGCGCATAGGATCGCCCCGGGTGTGCGACAGGAAGAAGCGCATAGCGGTCTAGGACAGGCAGGAGGAACAGGTGGAGGACGAGGCGGAACGCTGGGGCTCCCCCGGGCATGTGGGGTGCGGTGGTGGCAATTTGCTCAGGTAATTAGCGCCCGCCCCTTTCCCTCCGCTCCCGGGCCAGGGTCAGGAAAGGGCCCTGAGGGCCCTGCTGGCCCTGTGCCACCCACACTCCAGGAACCGGGCGCCCAAAGCAGGTAGCCAAACCAGCTACCCCGCTCCTCCCAGATGCCTTCTCCAGTCCCTCTCCTGGCATCTCCAAGGAGCCGAACACAGGGTCCTCCTGCTGGGCCTCCCTCCCGGGGAACAGAAAGTGGCTCGCCACTGGCACACCTCGCCTCTCCTGTGGGCTCCGGTGCAGCGCAGGCCTGTGAAGCTGTGGGGGCACCGGACCCCGCGCCTGCCTGTTTCCTGCACCGCCACCCCGACCCTCCTGGCCGGGGCCGCTGTCCAGGCCTCTCGGACACCTCCCCGCTGCCTCCCCAGGAGCCCCCGCGCGGCGCCACACCTCACGGCGTGCCCACCTGAATGCTGCGCTCGCAGTCGGTCTGCCGGTGCAGCGCCAGCTCGCTCTCCAGCAGGAAGCGCTTGCCGCACTGGTCACAGATCTGCATGCGGCTGTGCGTCACATTCATGTGCTTCTCCAGGTACCAGCGGTTGTTGAAGACCCGGGGGCACTTCTGGCACGGGTGGTGCTGCTTCTCCTCGAGCTTCACCTTGGCACCTAGCCCGTCTGCGGCTGGCGGGGCATGGGCCGGGCTGGGGGCCACCCCGGGGGGCTTGGGCCGCTTCCCACGCCGGCCAGCCTCCTCGGGCTCAGCGGCGGCCTGGCACTGCGTGTTCTCGCGGGACCGTGTGGCCATGCGGCCGTGGGCCGTGGGGTCCCCCTGGCCGCCCTGGCAGCCACCAGGCCCTGCCGAGCCCCGCCTGCCTGTGGCCTCCCCCTGCTCCTCCTCCTCCTCCTCCCCCTCTTCCTCCTCAGAGCTTTCAGGGTCCCGCTCGCTGCACCCTTCCGACTCCTCCTCCTCCCGCTCGCTGCGCCCTTCCTCCTCCTCCTCCTCCTCCTCCTCCTCCTCCTCTCCCGGGCTACCGCCCTCCTGCTCCTCCCGACCTCCGCTCCTCCCCCGCTCCTCCCTCTCCTCCCCCGCCCCCGGCCCCTCCTGGTCCTCCGAGCGCCGCTGTGGCCCACCCTCCCTGCCCAGCAGCACGGTGGCCGCGCCGGGCCCCGGCCCGGGCTTGCCCTCGGGCCCCGTGGACACGTGCAGTGTCTGGTTGTTGAGGTTAACCTCCACGATGATCTGGGACTGCTCCTGGCAGCCGTAGGTGCCCGCAGCCCCCAGGGCTTCCTCCAGCTCCTCACCCCCCTCCAGCTTGCAGACCCCGCCGGGTTCCTCCACGCCGGCCTCCTTCTCCTCCTTGAAGAACGGCTGGGCCGGCCCCAAGCTGGCTGGCACCGCGTCTCCAGCAGTACCTGCTCCGTCCTCCACACGCACGGAGTAGGGGTCGGGACCCTCCCGGGCATAGATCTTGGGCAGGCCAGGGGCGTCCGCCTCCTGCTTGATGTCACAGTAGTAGGGTGGCGTGGCTGGGGTGCAGCTGGCGGCCGGTGGGGCCAGCGCCACCGCGGTGCTGGGGCCCGGCGGGCCCAGGGAGCGGGCGTCCAGCAGCTCCTGGCAGGACGCCGCGATGTCGGCCATCTGCAGCAGCGAGGCGGCGCTGAGCACCTCGTGCACGTTGGTGGCGTTGACCAGCAGCTTGGACGTGTAGATGAAGTTGAGGATCTGCTGCAGGCCGCCGGGGGCCAGCGCCTCCAGGGACAGCTCGACCCGCTGCAGCTGCTTGTTCTGCGTGAAGAGCGAGTGGAAGAACTGGCTGTAGGCGGCCAGCACGCCCTTGTGGGCCGGGAAGACGCTGCGCTGCGGCACCAGCACCAGGTCCACGTCGCACAGGTCGGGCTGGAAGAGCCGCTGCTCGTTGAGGCGGCCCATCAAGCAGGCGAAGTGCAGCGCCACGTCCTCCACCAGCGAGAACTCGGCCGCCGGGGAGTCGGTTGTCTTCTCAACCAGCAACTGCCGGGGGAGCAGAAGGTCAGGGCGGCGGGGCCTGCAGGCACCTCCCGGCTCGGCCTCCTCTCCCGGTCCCCAGCAGGGCCACCGAGGTGGCGGGCTCCTCCCCAGGACGCCGGGTCGGTCCACCCTCTGTGAGCGGAAGGTTCCTCTGGACGGCGGGGGGAGGGGGAGGGTCTGCGCCCCTCCACGGAGGGAGGCGGCTCTCAGGACCTGCCCGTCCTTTCCTCCTCCGCCTGGCCTCTGCCCATCCCTCTGCCGGTGCTGTGCCCCACAGACCCTACGGCACCCGCTCCGGCTCCGCACTCTCCTCCCCTCTGCCGGGCAGCACCCAAGGGCCTCCTCGCCTCCCAGCTGCTGGCGCTGCAGAAGGTGAGGCCTCTGCGAAGGCCCTACAGCCCCATGGCACTCACCACTTGGCCAGGGCCTGCCAGTCTCCTTGCCCACCTGTGCCCCTGCAGATTTGTGAACACGGGAACAGGGGAGGACGGACACACTGCCTGTGTTGCTTGCTTGTGGGCACCATAGCCCCAACTTGGGGAGTCCTGGGAGGCCCCGCGCGTAGCCCCCGAGAATTCACACAACCCTGGCTCCACCAGCAGGCTCCCAGGTGGGGACAGGCAGGCAGCCTCGCCGGGCTGGGGACACTGCATGCCCTCCTGACCCCTGCTGGTGGACAGGCCCTCAGCCACCAGCCCAGCCTGACCTTGGAGGCCCAGGATGAACCCGGCCCGTCCCAACACCCACCCTCCATGCCAGGCCTTCCACGGAGTGGGCAGCACTGGGAGGTGCATATCTAAGCCAAATCCCAGGTCCCCGCATGAGAGCGCATCGCAGAGTGAGCCTCAGAGAGCTACCTACCACGGCCAGCAGCGTGGCCACTCTGTCCCGGATACTCGCTGACGCTAGGGTGGCCAGGCCTGGGCTGTGGGTGCGTCATCCTGGAGACCCTCCACACTGCCCAGAGCTGAAGCCACCATCTGCCCGCCCTTGACCTGCTAGCCACGAGGCCAGCCCCACGGAGACATGGCACCATCTCCCCCCCACCCCTCTGACTCTGCTCCCTCTGCTGGGCCCAACCTCCACTCCAGGATGGGGAAATCAAGGCTCAGACTGAGGGGTCCCCGCTCTGGAGCACGGCCTGCAGCTTTGCTAGGGCTGGACCTGCCCGCTGAGCTGGACATGGCTCTACATCGGGTCTCTTAGCTGGGAACGAACTGAAAAGCAGAGCGGCGGCAGGAAGCCGTCCCCACCACGGACACCTGCCATGCCCTCCCCGCCCCTGGCCCGCACCTGCAGGGCATTGACAGGTCTCGCCAGGGAGTGCACGGGTGTGCCCTGGGTAAGGGCTCCCACGGGTGGGCCCTTAGGGTCAGATGGCCGGCCAGGCCAGCCAGCACCACCCTGGACATGGGTGCTGCCCAGGCCCCAGCGGCAGCGCCTTTGCAGGACACAGTGCGCCCTCCTCCGCTGTGTCCACCAGATGTGCCACTGCCCAAAGCTGGGGATGCCTTCCCCATCTGGCCACACCAGCTGCAGCCACACACCCACCCCAGGCCCAGCCCCAGCCTGGCTAAGGTGCAGCGTGACTGGGTTGGCACCCCTACAGCCGGCAAGCCCCCGAGTCAAGTTGGGCTGGCACCTTTGGAAGCAGGAACTTCCTATACTTGAGAGCACCTGCCTGGCCCAGGAAGCCCGTGGGGAACCCTGGCATTCACCCGTGCCTACTCCTCCCCTGCCAGCCTCCGGCCTGGATGCGCAGCTGTACAGAAGCCAGCCTGGCACAGACCCTAGCTCCTGCCCTCAAGGTGCCTCCTCACTGGGAAAGACCGGTGCCAGTTCCTGGCCCACCTCCGATCCCCCCAGCCCCGGTTACAGACACGGCGAGGGGAGCGCCCAAGGTCAAGCAGCTCGCGCGGCCCTGCCCCCCCCCACCTCGGGCCCTGCGGGCGGCGCCCACGTGGCCGTGGCTGGCGGAACCGACCCCTCCCTGCCCCTGGCCCGGTGAGCGAGCGAGCGGGACCCAGGCCTGGCGCCCGGCGCTCCCCCCACCCCAGGAATTTAACCCGCGTCGCCCAGGGCCCTGGGAGGGCGCGGGGACCAGGGTCAGGGCGGGGAAGGGGGAGCCAGGTCGTCCAGGGCTGTGCGCGCTGGCGGGCGGGGAACAGAGGGGCCGGAGAGGCCGGGGACGCGGGGCTCGCGTACCATGGTGCCGCGGCGCAGGGGGCTCACAGGGCCCCGCGGGATCGCGCTGCGCCCGGCGGCCTGGCCGGGGCCGCTCCATGAAGCGCCGCGCCGGGGGCCCCCTCGCAGGGCCGCGCCGCCATGGCCGGCGGGAGCGAGGCCCGCGATCCGGTGCAGCTGCGCCCAGCCTCGGGCGCGGCGGGCGGTGGCGGCGGGGGGCGCGGGGCGCCGATTGGAGCCCGCGCGTCAGCTGGGGCCGCCGTCTGGACGCTTAAAGGGCCAGGCCGCCTGGTGCCGCGGGGGACGCGGACGCGCGTGGTGCGCGGCCGGGTGAGTCCGCCTGGCCTGGGCCCCGCGCCCCCGCCCGCCGGGCCCCGCCGACGCTCGAGCGCACGCGCCGCCCCGCGCAGATCCCCAGGCTGTGGGAAGTTCGCCAACCTGGGCGCCCGCAGCTGCACCCGGAGGCTGGGCAGGGCGGAGGCCGCTGGGCCCCCACCAGCGGCCGCGCCGGCCTCACCTGGTCCCCGAGCAACTGCACGCCGCACCCTGGTGGCGCGTGCACCCCGCCCAGGCGGCTTCGACCCCGGGGTGAGTCGGTGTCCCCCGGGACTCCGGCCTCCAGCTTGTACTCCTCCTGCCTGACCGCTCAGCTGCTGCCCCAGGCCCACGAGACCCAGCCCACGGGCGCGGGCTCACATCCTTAAAGGTCTCTGACTCAGCGGGAGGGGCTGGCGCCCGAACCTGGGACCCGGGGCTGCCGTGGCCTCTGCGGGAGAGACGGCCAGGCTTATGGAATACTGCCCTGGCACAGACACCCGTGGGGGCAGGGGCCTGGCTGTGCTGGCAGGAGGCTGCAGAGGTCCGGTGCCAGGCGCAGCAGGCAGCAGGGTGGGGACCGCGGGGCGAAGGGCCTGGCAGGCCCCGGGGATGGCTGGGTCCACTGTGGAGGAGGGACCTCGTGGGCCCCTGGGGACCCTGTCATGCAGGGGCTTCCGCCCCCATCCCCACTGGCTGCTGCGCATCCCGCCGTCCCCACATCGCCCCACCGTGGCAAGCCCACCCCTCTAGCCAGCGCTCTGGGACGGCGGGCCCCAGTCAGGGGCAGGCCCTCTGCGGGCACCTCAGTCAGGGGCAGGGCGTGCGTGGGGCGGGGGAGGGGGAGCAGCCCACTGTCCGACAGGCAGGAGGGGTGAGGACACATCCAGCAGAAGACGCGGGGCCTGGGCTCGGCTCCCGGAGGACCCTGTCCCAGGGCAGGCCCGAGCCGCCCAAGTGCCCGCCAGCCAGACCTTCCAGGCCTCCTTCCATCTCCTCCCCTCAGCACCTCCCCCCGACCCCGACAGGAGACGGCAAGGCCGAGGGCCCACTCGCGGGCAGACACCGTGGCCGAGGGAGGCAAAGCGTGCGGACTGCTGGCGTCAGGAGCCGGGGAAGGGTGGTCGGAAAGGGCTGCGTGGCTCACGTGTGGCCGGCGAGACCAGGAGTGGCCCTGGCTACCAGCCTGGCCGCAGGAGGGGCCAAAGGTGCTGAGGGGAGCGGTGGGGGCCCAGCTGCTCGCGCTCGGCCCTGGCGGGCGGCAGGTCTCCGGGCAGCCCCGGGCAGAGCCTGAGCTCCCGAGGCCCGACCGCATCCGGTCGCCCAGCCAGCCCAGCGCAGCCCTCGCCTGCCCCAGCAGGGGTGTCTGTGAGGCTGGAGTGCGTGCTCAGCGGGGCGAGCGACGCAGGCGTGGGGGACACGAGGCCTCCTTCCTAAGGGCCACGCGGGGCTGCGCTGCGGCCTTGGCGGGCACAGACACAGCCCCTCTCCCACACCGGCAGGCCCAGTGCGGACTTGGGCTGCCAGTTCTCTCAGCTTCGCCAAGGGCCCCAGGTTCGCTCCTGACAGGGAGGACACAGGGCCCGGTGCTTGGAGAAGGGGGAAGGCGCACCGGGCTCCCTGCAGGAGGAGAGGGCGGGCTCCAGAGCTGCGGCATGGCAGGGTGGCAGGCAAGGGCAGCACCAGCTGCCAGCAGGCCCAGGGACTGGCCCGGCCTCTGTGGAGTCTGGGGACCACCATGAGCGAACAGGTGGCCGGTTCCTCTGGCAGCCTGAACACAGCAGGCCTGGCCAGCGCAGGGGACTTCCTGACAGTCCCAGGCCGCCCTGCTGGCGCAAGGCGTTTATCTACCGGGCGGCTGCAGGAGGCCGGCTGCTCGCTCACATCACCGTGCCCTGGCTCGAGAGGAGGTGGCAGAGAGCTCGTCCTCAGGCCGCGCCGAAGAGCATCTGTCCCTAAGGTCTTGTCTTCAGAACAAGACCCAATCAACGGGGCCAGAAGCAGCCTGGCCACTGAGGGCTTTCTCTTAAGATCTGGCCTGGGCTCAACTCCCAGCATCCCTCAGGTCTGGCTGCACCCCACCCCCGCCCCAGCGCCGAGCGTCCCGTGGGCGGCTGTGGAGCAGGAGCCCCGCTGTGGCACGTGGGTCTGGGTCCCCAAGAGGCAGAAGTGCAGACCTGGCCCGGCCACAGGAAGGGAGCCCCAGCCCGCGGAAGGAAACGAGGCCCCCAGCTCTTGGCCGAGCCGCTGCAGCTGAGCCCCACGGGTTTGAGTTCAGGCCATCCACGGCGGGAGCCCGCTGCTGATGCAGAGGAGCCCCTGTCTACAGGGAGAAGTGTGCTGCGCTCTCGGAGAAGACAGAAGACAGCCCGGCAGGCCCGGCGGGCGCCGCTGCCGGGAGACGCACACCGCTCTGCAGGGAGTGCTGCTGGGAGGGGACGGGGCTGCAGGGCAGGCGCGCCCAGGCGGGGACAGCCTCCTCCCGCCGCGGGAAGGACCGCGAACACGGCGACAGAGCCGGGAGCGCCAGGCAGTCCAGGGCCGGCCCCGCCGGCACAGCACGGACACTGCCGCGCAGCGGGCCGCTCTGCCTGGGTCTCCGGTGCCACCTCGGCCGGGGAGGCAAGGAGTCGCCAGGGGCCTCGCCACTGGCGGGGCTGCAGAGACCGGGTTTGTTCTGCGCTTCCCTCCACAGGACGAGCTGAGGTAAGGACAGGCAAGACGCACAGGCAGGCTTAGCCAAGTAGGCATTTTAATTTCTACAAGGCCCCTATCATGTTTTAGGGAAATACAGCTCAGGTGTATACAAATTAGACACTGGTAGTATGTACAAAAGTATTTTCTACATTTTTTGAATAATACCAGCTATTTCATTTGCAGAAAACAGAGCATTACAAAAAGTCCAACAATGCATTTTCTATTAAGAAGCACATTACACAATTTAATTTTTAATTAATTATATTTTTAAAATAACCGGTACAGACTAATGCCTGTAGGAAGAAAAGCTGTCTGTGTAGTTCACTTAGTAAACACACAAGGCCAGCACTGCGGCAGGGCCAGCCCCTGTGTGGAAAAGCGGCTTCTAGGGCTCCCTTCTGGGGCTAGGTCTCACCTGCCCACAGCTGCGATGGGCACGGGCACTGCCCAAGGCTGCACGGTTCTGAAGTGTCCTCCCCGCCACGCACCAGTCTCCAGAAGCCTGACTGTGACATCACCGTGAGCTGATGTGATCGCAGGGACCCCAAAGACCGGGGCGGAGGCGGAGACGTGAACCAGGAGCCCGCAGCAGAGGCCCCCAGCCTCCCAGGGACCAGCCACCAAGCTCGGCCCCAGCCCTACAGGAACAGCACAGGGAGCGGGCAGCGGCCAGACACTGCTCCGGGCACACAAGGCGGCCGGCCGACCGAGAGCTAAGGCGCGGGCAGGGTCACTTCCTCCCCCGGCTGAGCTGGGAGCCTCTGTCCGGGTTCTGATGCCTTCTTCCTCACCAGCTGCTGAGTTACAATATCCTCCTTGGCAGGCAGCTTCCGAGAACCTTCCTACGAGCCACACACTGTCTGAGTGCAGCTGTGTACCGCCAGGAACCACACTGCCTGTGACCCCGTTCCCACCCTCAGCGCTGTGAGCCAGGCTCACGGCTCCAGGCCCAGGCCTTGCTCCACCCCAGCCCTGGACGACAGCCCCGACGCGTCCAGCTCACGTCACACACCCTAGCTGAGAGGGCTCCACTCTCCCAGACACACCAGGAAAAGATCAGAGCAGGAGGGCGCAGACTTCAACACCGGACATCTGGCGAGAATGTCACCAGTATAACTGGATTAAATTGGCACTAAGGTGATTAAGTACACTTAGGGAAAAGCCACAGACACAAGATGAAAAACAAAATCACACCCGTTCTCACAGGTCAAGTTATTTTTGGAGGAACCACCAAAGCCTCAGGATCTCGAGGGCACCCCAAGGCCCTCAGCTCTGGCCCGGGCTTCCCGGGTCATGACGGCTTCGCACAGCCAGCGTGGGAGCCAGCAGGAACAGGGAAGGGAGCTGGTTAGAGCAGTTTCTGCCTCCGGTGGGGTTATCCCTTCCTTGGACGGTTTAAACATAATGCCCTGCAGAATGTCTCCACAATGGTGGCAGAGTTCTGGCATTGCTGTCTAGACATCTCCATCAGCTCGTCCAGAAGCGCGTGCACAAAGTCCAGAGCAGGGTGGGCGCACCCCTCAGGGTCACCTTACCTGCTCAAGGAGTCCCAATCTGTGCGAGGGAGGCCCCTCCAATATTAAATGCTTGAGGGAGGTCCCCCCAATATTAAAAGTGAAAACAGCTTGGAAGGAACAATTTTCGGTGCCAGTGAATTAAAAAAAAATCATTCTTATGTGTAGCATTATAAGAGCAATGCTTAAGGAGGTACCAGAATGTACCAAGAAAGCACCAAAGCATAAAGTGGGGAATGCTTCCCACAGTCCACACTCCCACAGTCACGAGCTCACGCACTCTGCACCCCTTCGAGGCAGTGCAGGGTGTTCAGTTAAGGCCGCCTCTTCCTCGCTTCACCACCGGGCTGAAGCCACGCTCGCCCTCAGCGGCACAGTGCCGGCTCCCCTGGGCCCCGCAAGTGCACAGCACGGTGCGTGGAGGGCTGGAGCCCGCCTCCCACTCACACCACAGCCGGGTGAAGTCTGAGCAAGACCACGCGCTGGGAGCACATCTGCTGTGAACGGCTCTCTGGCACAGCTCTCTGGGAAGACCGAAAACCGAGCAGAGAGAATCTGTATTCTAAGGAATACATGAGATGAGGAGAAACAGTCTATCCAAAATAATATCGCAAATTATACTCATCTAAATTTCATGATTTCTTGATTCAAGAAAATGAAAATTCCATAGTTGGTTACTGTGAAGTGTGACATAAAATATTTCTTTGTGTGGAACCAGGGATCGAAGTCAGGACCTTACGCTTGCCAGGCAGGCATGGCGCCCCTGAGCTGCAGCCCCGGCCCGAGGCAAGTGTTTCTACGAGGCGCTTCTGTAAACTCTTCTACGCGGGTACATGCCTCCGGAGGGACAAGCAAGTGTCAATCTCTGAAATCCACCTCTACTATTGAAACAGAACAAGACTGTCATTAAGTTTGTGAAACGTTCAAGTTACCAGATATTTATAAACAAGATATAATTTATATCCAAAAGGTCGCTTTCAACTGTATCTGCTGCTTCCACTGGGGCTTCGGTGATGAGAGTAACTTCGGTCACTTTCACTGTCAGAGCCATAAGACCTACAGCTCCTGTGTAACAGAACAAAACAAAACACCAAAATGAGGGCTGGGGATTTAGCTCAAGAGGTACCGTGCCAACCTTGGATGCACAAGGGCCTGAGTTTGATCCCCAGCACCGAAAAAGAAACCAAAATGCACACAAACCTCTGAACTCTTCCCCACTCTGGCCCTCTTCCTGAGTTTCTTTTTTTTTTTTTGAGACAGGGTCTCGCTTTGTAGTTCAGGCTGGACCTGAGCTCAGTATGTAGCCCAGGCCAGCCTCGAACTCACAGCAATCCGCCTGCCTCTGCCTCTTGAGTGCTGGGATGACAGGTGTGAGCCACCACGCCTGGCCCAAGTTTCTTTTTGATGTGAGTGGCTTCGAAGCATTACTGACGGAATGGCACAGCACAGGAAGTTGGATGCTGGGCTCTGACTGTGCAGTGCCAATGGTGAGAAACTCACACCTTGAGAGATGTACCTGAAATCCACTCACGCACATGAGCGAATAATTTCCCACGGTACCCAAAACGAGACCCAACACTTGATTAGATCACCTGAAGAAGTAAGAGGGAGACGCCGCACAGTTTTATTAAAGGCGTGGAAGCCAAACGGGAGCCCAGCAAAGGCGGGAGGGTTGTGTACACAGACAAGACCACCAGGACGCAGAGCCTCGATGGCCTGGCTATGGACACTGTTTAGGTAGCTTAGAAAACATCCAAGAAGAGCCAGTCAGGGCAGCAGCCAAACAGTGTTAAGTACAGCCCCACAAGGGGCACAGACAGTACAGAAAAGCTAGTGAGAAAGGGAGTTAGGGTCACGAGGGCCCGGGGCACAGCGGCCGCCTCCACGGCGCTCGCAGGGAGGATGTTCCAGGCCTGGCGGGCAGGGAGCTTCGGGGCAGCGGGCTGCAGCGCAGGGAGAAGGGAAGGGTCAGGGTTGAGATGCAGGTAAGAGAAGCGGCTCTGCAGGGCAGGGACGAGGCGGGAAGGCCAGGCACCGCCACAGAGGTATCTCAGAGGTTACCCCAGGGACCTGAAGCAGTCCAAATGCTACACCAAACACAACGTACACGACACATAAAAATTATTGCACTAAACTGACATGACAGAAGCCTCAATCTTGCCATGAAGCCAAGACTGTGTCTTCTTTTTTTGACACCAGGGATCAAACTCAGACCTTTGTGCTTCCAAGGTAGGCATGCTACCAATTAAGCTAAATCCCCAGCCCTGAGGCTATGTCTTGTGTTCTTTTTTTTTTGTATTTCTACAGAGTGTAGCCTGGCTTTAGGAAGTGGCTGAACACAGCCTTCCTTCATCTTCCTTAAAAAAGTGTATGTTGGGCCGGAGGGTTAGCTCAGTGGTTCCGGCGCCTGCCTTGCAAGCGCAAGGTCCTGAGTTCAATCCCCGGTAACCACATACAATGCTGGGTGTGGTGGCTCACACCTGTCATCCCAGCACTCGGGAGGCAGAGACAGGCGGATTGCTGAGTTCGAGGCTTGCCTGGGCTACATAGTGAGCTCAGACCCAGCCTGAACTACAAAGCAAGACCCTGTCTCAAAAACAAACAAACAAAAAAAAAGTGTATGTTGGGCCGGAGATTTAGCTCCATCGTTCGGGCGCTTGCCTAGCAAGCACAAGGTCCCTGGTTCGATCCTGGTAACCACATACAACAATACTGGGCATGGTGACTCATGCCCACCGGCAATCAGTACCGCATACCACAGTGCTGGGCGTGGTGGCTCACGCCTGTCATCCCAGCACTTGGGAGGCAGAGGCAGGAGGACTGCTGAGTTCGAGGCTTACCCGGCTCCATAGTGAGCTCAGGGCCAGCCTGAACTACAAAGCGAGACCCTGTCTCAAAAAGAGAAAAAAAAAAAAAAAAGAGGTGTGTGTTCAGCAATCCATGAACATTCACATCTCATCTGAGATGAGAAATGAATACAATCCAGCAAATATTACCTGGAAACTCTTAATACCCAGGTCACTTTCAGCAGCTACCAGTCATCACTAAAGTGCAGCAAGAGGGCATTTCTGTCCTCGGAAGGCTGCACTCTCTCCACTAGCAGTCAGTGCCTGATGTACCAAGAGCCCACAGTAACTCAGGTGCTGGCGTGATGACACGTCTGTCACGCCAGCACAGGGGAAGCTGAGGCAGAAAAAGGGCAGTCTGGTCTACAGAGCAAGACCCCTGTCACGAAAACCCAGCACCACCACCCCGTCGCACAGAAACAACAGGTGGACTCACCTAGACCACCTGTTGTAACTTCTGCCCCGGTGGTAACTGTCACTCCTTGGGCTCCGGCTCCGGCTCCGGCTCCGGCTGTAGTAGCTGTCGTAAGTGTAGGACCTGCTTTAACAGCAACAACACACGTTCACTCTCCCACACGGACAGTCCAGTTCCCACTTCGTCTTAGCTGGAGCGTGGGCACTCACCTGACCACGGCGCGAGGGCACAGGTACCTCACAAGGACCACAGACACTTATCCACTACCCATCGGGCTTATCATACTCAAGAGAAAAATGCTCAATTTCTCTGCACTGAAAACAACATGAACCCTGAGTCTGACAGACTCCGATGGATCCTTCAGGGAATCGTATTCAACGAACACCTGCCAGCACCACTTGCCATGTCATGTTTCCCGTGAGTGAAATGGCCCAGAAGATAAAAACTCCTCATTTAGACAGAGTGTGATTTGAAGAGACAAAAGACACAAAGTAAGTCATTAAATAAAAACTGCCACACACGCAGGCCAGCGGTACAGCGCAGGCCCAGCACGTGTGAGGTGCTGGGCGCAGGCCCCGGCCAACAACCCGGCACCACGCCCACCCTGCCGCACGGATGGCCTCCACTCTGGGCTCCAGGCCGGACGCACACCCTGCCCTACCTGGACCGGCTGTGGGGGTCGTACGAGCTGCTCCTGGACCTGCTCCGGCTGGACGTCCTGTGGGACCACAGGAAGGACATCATCTTGGGGACAGTGGCCGGGCCCGTCAGGGCTGGACGAGTTCCCACCCCCACAGTGGCGATCCAGGGGCACCTCGGAGTCCCCTTCCCTGTGACACCCCAAGACCCCACTGGACGTCTTGAGAAAGATGGACGTGCCGGTGGCCTCACAAGCCACAGGCGCGACAGTCACCACAGAGGCTCTGACGCTGGCCCCACACAGGGGGCAGCAGCGAGTGGCACTGCTGATGGGCACTCGCAGCCCAGGCGGAAGCGGGGCAGGACTTGGCACATACCCCGCCCGCCCATCCCTGCAGGCCGCTCTCTCACTCTGGCCTTGGTGAAGACGTACTGTCTGCCCCACTGAGACCCCACCGCGGGCGCCAGGAGTGCCCAGGCCCTGCCTGCCCACCTGTGACTGTCGTAGCTTCGGTAGGAGCGGCTGCGGCTGCGGCCTCGGCTCTGCCATCCTCGGCTGCGGCTTCTGGAGTAGCTGGATCTGTGAAGACAGCCCGTGACGGCACCGGCACGTGGGTCACCCACCAACCCCCCGGAGGGGGCGCAGCTGAGGCGAGGAATACTGGGGCCGGCACTGCCGCCGAGGCGGCGGTCCAGAAACAAGCACTGCTCCGAGTGAACAGAGCAGGGCGCAGCGAAGGCCGCACAGCCCAGCTCCAGCCAGACAGGAAGGGACCCGCGCCCATGCGGGAAGCCCAGGTCCAGACGCGACCCTGCGCGAGGACGCGCCAGAGAGCACCCCGTGCGGAAAGGCTTTCTCTTATAAACACATCCTCAGAAGGCACCCACAGAGGCAGCGTTCCAGGTGGAAAACTAAAATCTTACCAGTTTCCAGTGATAGTTAATTACTGGAAATGGCAAGCAGGGTGGCACTGGGACACCAGACCTCTACCTTTTGAACAAGGTGGCAAGTACAAAAAGATCACGTTATTTTTCTGTACTTCAAATCATTTATCTTTGGCATGTATTTAATGCTGAATCAGTACAACTCTTAGGTCACCTGTCCTGGCCCCGCGTTCCCCTCTGCCTGTCACTCAGGACAGCAGGCACCTCTGGGCGAAGCTCTCACGCCAGGGGCCCTGCAGGACCTGTCTGTCGGGAGGCCGGGACCCACTCAGCGCACTGCAGTCCCAACGAGCTCTAGCTACCCACCAGCCGGCAGCAGAGCCAGGCCTGGCGACACGGTGATGGAGGGGAGGAAGGCACTGGGGGGGGGGTCAGGCTGAGGCAGGACACCGGGAAGCCGGGAGGGCAGTGGCCGTCCCAGCCTACTGTCCTTGGGCCGCACAGGAACTTCCTGTCCCGCCCCTCCGTTCAACACAGTGAACGGCCCCTGCTCCAGAGGCAGGCGCCCGAGGCAGGTGAGGACAAACAGCGGTGAGAGGCCAGGAAGGCAGAGGAGCTCAGTGGGCACCTGTACCAGGCGAAGAAGGGACTTCAGCAGAAAGGGCCAGGCTCCCAGCGCTCTGTGCCTGTGGGTCAGAGTGGAGCAGGGAATGACGGGAAGAAGTGGCAGGAGACTGAAAGGCCCATGAAAGGCCCAGGTGTGCCCTTGCAGGAGGCCCTGAAAACCTCATTGAGCTCAGGGAAGGCAGTGAGCGTGCGGCTGCTGGAGACGGCCTGGGCAGTTCCTCTGTACGGGTGGAGAAGGACAGGGAAAAAGAGGGTAAAGAAGGTAAGGGAACAGTGGTCCAGAAGAGTCGTATTTTAGGTTCAAACAATGAAAAGCAAGCCAAATAAGATGAGAGGTTCGCCGACGAAGACAGAGGTAAAGCCAGGAAGTGTCCCATAAGGCAAAGGACAAAGCAACAGAGCCGGTCCTGACCTATCACTGTGACCTTTCTGCTCTAGTATCTAACTCTTACCCCCTACACCCAGGAATCATCACGCGCTGTGTGAGCTTCTACAGCCTGAACAACAACAAAGTCTAAGGACGACTCTGATCCTCCTCCAGATAAAGGTCTTCCGGCCGCAGCCTGCTGGGTAAAGGCCTCTGACCCGTACCTTCTGGATATGTGCAATGGATGCTTAGGATCGCTACGGCCTACAGCCCGAGACGGAGCAAGGAAGCGCCTCCCACCTTTACAGATGACAACTAACCAGCACTCAGCAACTCGCTGCTCTTCCACTAATGGTAGCAGTTTCTTAAATTAAGCCCAAATTTCTGCTAAACCCTTACTGCCCAGGCCCTCGGTCCCACCGTAGGTATCTGAGACGATCATCTTGTCCCGAACTCCACTCTCCCAAGCTAACATGGAACAAAAGATGCCCCTAGGAAAAACAAAAAGAGAAAACACAGCTCACCGGTAAGATGATGTAGAAGTTCTCGATCGACTTCTGGAGCGACTGTAGGAGATGGACCTGGTTCTGTGCCGGGATTTGGTTTCAGATTTACTGCGAGATCTACTTGGACTCCTGGACTGACTGTCCCCATCCCGACTAGGCGTCTGCTCGTCACTTGAACTTTCCTGATTCCTGGGTCTGCGATTCAGGCGTGCCGTCTTCCTCACTTCGTCAAAGAGTGACCCAGGCCGAACTTTGTTTTTGCTTTTGATTTCTATCCTTAGGCCTTGTGGTTTTGCCTCAGCGACAACGCTCAGGGCCTTGGCCTCCGCCGCACTAGGTGTGGAAGCAGGGGGGGCGCACAGGTTCCCCACACCCTGCAGGGGCTTCCACTTGTTATCCAAGAGGCCGCCCTGGCTCTTCTCAGCGGCCTCCCTCCTCCCGGCACCGGCTGTGCTGGCACCGGCTGTGCTGGCCGAGCTGCCGTCCTGCTTCCCTCCTTCCCCCAGGGCTCTGTCTTCAGAAGCGCTTTCCCGTCTTGCTCCGTCGGCTTCCGGAGGCTTCGCGCGCAGATCCTGTTCCAGAACGATACTCATCTGTGCGGCGCCGAGCGGGGAGGTCCCCTCGCCCTTGAGCGGGGAGCTCCTCTCGGGGGTGCAGATCTCCATGTTATCATCTGTCTGAAGCACGTCCACCGCTCCGCTTCGGGAGCCTTCGCCGACATGCTGGGCAGCTCGGGGGAAACCGGCCCCCTCCTCCTCAGGGCCCGACGCCGTGGGACCAGGGCTGGGCTGACTGTCACCTTCAGCGAGCTGATCGAGGGCTGACGAAGCAGTCTCTGGGCTGTGCGGATCCGAAAGCCTGGCCCCGTCACAGGCAGCCTCAGCGGGAGGAGCATCACTTTTTATCGCTTCACTGTTTGCACAAAGTTCTTTTCTTTCTCTTGACTCCTGAGCGACAGCGACTTGCTTTTCATGAATCTCCTCCTCTTCCTCCTCCTCCTCCCCAAACTCCAGTGGAGGCTGCCAGTGGAATGCTTGCTTCCGCTTCGCAGGTTTGTGCTTTTTGTCTTTTTTCCCCTTCCCTTTCTCCTTCACTTTCTTGGTGTGGTCCCTTCTGAGACTTTCCTGTGATAAATGTCTGTGCTTCCGAGGCTTTCCTCTGTTGTTTTCAGAGGCGGAACTGGACCGCTCGGAACCCGAAGTGGAGGGTCGCTGCCTGCTGGATTTCCGGGCACCACTGCCAGGCAGCGCCGCGTTCGCTGCAGACTTCACTTTGGCTTTGACCTGAAAGGCACTGACCTCTGACTCAGAATCAGACGTGGCCTCCCCTTCCTCCTTGTCAGAAGACCTCCGAGAACCCTTTTTAGTGTTTTTAGTTACATCTCGCTCTGAATTGGACTCTGAGTCCCATTTACTCCCAGCGTAATTCTTCCTTTTCGGCTTATTGCTATTTCTGAAGTGATCAGAAAGATTCTCTTTCAAATTTCTCTTTTTTGAATACAAGGGTTCCTGCTCAGGCCTGGATTTCTCTGCATCTCTGCCTTTTCCCCGTCTCTCAGCCACTGTGTCCACTCTGCCCTGCTTCTCTTTGTCCTGGGCGGAGTGGGGGGCCTGCACACTCGGCTGCTCGCTGTCTGAAGAAGAGCCTGCCGACGGCCTGCCCCCGCTGCGCCCTCCTCTCTGACGCGAGCGCCGGGCCCTCCCTCCGGCACGCCGACCGCGCAGCGTCTTTCCCGAGCGGCTGCCGTGCCTTTGACTGGAGCTGTCACTCTTCTTCCCACTGGATCTGGCCTTCCTCCTGGCCCGTCTCTCCTCGTCGCTGCTGAGAGAAGTGTACGAAGACGATCTGCTGCACTGCGAACGGCTGCTGTACTTACCTCGCGAGCGAGACCTTGACCTCGAATGTGAACTGGCTGGACTACGAGACCTTGTGTATGATCTAGAAGAGGACCTACTCCTAGAAGACCTGCTCCTTGACCTTGGTGAGCTTTCAGAACTTCTATCGCTGTACTTTGAATAAGCACTTCGATCGCTTTCTGAATTTTTTCCCCTTTTACGGTAGGACGATGAACTGCCAGTCTCTTTGGTATTTGCTAAACTGTAAGTGCTCTGGACGGGCAGCAGGTGAGTTGTTTTGGCTTTCATTTCCTGAACTCGCTCATAGGAGGGCTTCCAGGGCTTCTGGCCAGGCTTCCACCTTGAAGGGGGGGGACTATCACTCAATGGGATTACTGGAATATTTTCTGTCACCACTGGCTGTACTACTATATTTTCACTTTTTGGTGCTGTCGCTCTTAAAGATTCTGTTTTAATTGGTTTATTTTCACTCAACTGAGAAGCCTTTCCTCTCGGTGATTTTGATGCTGTCCTCCGGTGCCCTGACTTGGAACTAGACCTGGACTTGGACCTACTGCGAGAAGGTGACGAGGACTTAGAAGCAGACCTTGATCTGGAGCTTCCTCTAGAAAAGGACCTGGAGGGAGACCTGGACTGGTAGGAGTCCCCGCTGGAACGGGTGGCGGAGCTCCGGTCATCCTTGTCCGATTTGGACCAGCCCCTCTTTGACGAGTGATGAGATGACAAGGAGGAAGAGCGAGATCTCCTTTCTCTGTCACAAGAGGACTTCATCTGTCGGGTGGAGGATTTTGAAGACTCTATGTCAGACAGCACAACTCTTCTCTTCTTAGTCTGTTTGTGTCTTCTGTAGTGTTTCTGCTTTTTGGCTTTCTTTTTATGTTTAACCTTCTTTTCTTTTCTGCGTTTTTTACGATGACCATCGGAGTGTCTCGCTGTACTGAGGTCTGAGTAATAGCCGCTGTAGGACCAGGACCGCGATCTCTGTGACAAGCTTCTCTCATCCCACCGGCTCGAAGAGGGGTCACTTAACCTACAGACAGGGACGTAATATGAACACAGGTGGGAAGTGTGTTTGTTTCTACACCTTGGAACACAGTCCTGCCAGAAGCAAAATCCACACTTGAAGCACAATGAGGAAGCATGAACTGAAGAGTTCACGGCCTAGCCTTGACCTTGTACCTTTAGTGGCAAATAATAACCAGTGGCAGATTCACTGACAAAGGGCTTTTTGTTTTTTAAGCTAAGAGAGGAATTTCTGATTTGGTAGGAAAATGTGAAAACCAAACCAATTCCTCCCAAGAACTCTGCTGACACACAGGGTTCCTCGCTGGGACCTGTTCACACCCTCTTCCTCTACAAGCAGCTTTTGAAGGAGAGTCAAAGATTAAAGTTTCCTAACAATTCTGTTCTGTCCCTAGCTTGGTTCCTTTTTGTGGTGCTGGGGATCAAAGTCAGGGTCTTATGAATATTAAGCAGGAGCCACCGGAGCCGCCGGAGCCGCGCGCCCAGCCTGCACCTGAACTGTGCAGATTAGCCTCCTGCTCTGAAGGAGCTCGCGGGCCGCAGTTCCCGTCCTCCTCACGGGGGCGGTCGGCACTTGCCTCTAAACCACTTAAAACAGACGCACAGAAAGATGACTCGAAACCAATGGTTTCCAGCCTAAGGGGCAACGCCAGGGACCCCCAGCACTGCTGCGCCCCAGCTGCTCCCGCCCAGCACACCCAGCCTTCCTTCCTCTCCCCACAGTCAGCCCCTCTGAGACTCCCGCAGAGAAAGGGAGAATTCTCCGTGAAGAACGCACAGGCTCCCCTGGTGTGTTTTCCGCGGGCTACTCTGAGGCTCACTCCATCTTTTTTTCCCAGCTCCATTTCCGAAACAGACATTCACTGGGAGTAACACCAAGGGTGAGACAGGTGCCCCTCTGAAGAACCAGTGATCTGTGCCCACACACCAGAGACAGGTTTTCCTACCTGCCCGTTAATTTACTGCTGACTAAGACTCCTGGCTAGGAAATAATCTGCTGCAATAGACAGTCTTAGAGTCTGCATTACTTCTAAAACAGACTACCGGTTTTCACAGGGAAAACAATTCTGAAAGTCCCTAAAGACACTCATCTTCACCGCGCATCCCCAGATGATCACCTTCAGCCGCAACCTAACTCTGACGTACCCTCCAGCGGGAGGTGCAGGGTTAGGCCACGCCCTCCGCCCTCAGGCGCCGCGGACCGCCCGCGCCCCTCCCGGCTCTCACTTGTCTCCTTTACTCCACTTCTCGCCGCTCGGAGGGCGGTACGCTCTCAGCCTCTGCATCTCCTCCTTCCAGTGAGGCGGCGTCTCGCTGCTGCCATTGTTCTCAGACTCCGAGCAGGACCTTGATCTTGGAGGTGTGTGATAGCGCTGTGCACACAAAGGAAAAGGGCTACTTTAAAATGCCTCTCAGGGGCCAGAGGGTTAGCTCCGTGGTTCCGGCGCCTGCCTCGCAAGCTCAAGGCCCTGAGTTCGATAAACCCACATACAATGCTGGGCGTGGAGACACACCCACCAACAATCAATACCACATACCACAATGCCGGATGTGGTGGCTCACGCCTGTCATCCCAGCACTTGGGTGGCAGAGACAGGAGGATTGCTGAGTTCGCGGCAGCTTGCCTGGGCACCATAGTGAGCTCAGGGCCAGCCTGAACTACAAAGCAAGACCCTGTCTCCAAAAAGCAAAAAAAACAAAACAAAACAAAACAAAAAAACTCTCAATTTCCCCATCTGTCTTTATAAATGGTGCTATCTCCCTCATTCAGTTAAAGGGATTACTTGAATTAACACAAGGAAGCGCCATAATAGAAATCAACTATTACATTGGGAAGTAAAGGAATTTAACAAGAGGACAAATGTCCCTTTTCTCTCAGCCTTGTTTTCTTTTTTTTCTTTTTTTTTTTTGAGACAGGGTCTCGCTTGGTAGTTCAGGCTGGCTCTGAGCTCACTATGGAGCCCAGGCAAGCCTCAAACTCAGCAATCCTCCTGTCTCTGCCTCCCGAGTGCTGGGATGACAGGCGTGAGCCACCACGCCCGGCACTTCAGCCTTGTTTTCTTAAAAAAAAAAAAAAAAATGCCTCTCAGTTACAGACTATCAGAAAAAGTCATGCAAAAGACTCAAGCTCATTTACACTTCAGATGCAATGATTAAATACCACAAGAAGAGCACAAGGTACTGTGAACATAATGCATGCGGAAGGGAAAAGGCTGCTTATTCACCTTTAATCACCGACAAACTTTTCCTCTTCAAAGTCCTAACAGCTACATTCACCAGACTCTAATTTTCTCAATGTCTTCATTCATTTCATATTTAATTAAACCATCCAAACACAGCCCTGAACTCTGACCCAATAGCAGTACCTTCCCATAATTATGAAAAATACAGCTAATTTCTCACAAAGATTTTCTCTTCTACATAAAATCAAGCTAGGATTTTACTTATAGGTTAAAAAAAAAAAGGTAGTCACTGTTTAGATAAGTAATCACAAAGGGAAAGTCTTAACACACATACAATGGTACCCCTTCCTTTAATCTTCCGTCCAGACTTTGACACAGATGGTTTCTGATCACTTACAGTGGGTGCAACATCTGGAATCCTCCTAGAAAAGACATTGCGATGAAAATTAAAAATTAACAAATGTCAGGCCGTGTGTAAATGCAAAATTTATGTTCCCACTACGCAAAAACAGTTTCAGAATGTTTTGTGACATGAAGATTGCTTCAAATTCAAGTTTCAACTTCCACAATCAGGTTGTATAGACAGCCACTTCTCTCTGCTCACACATGTTCGGGACATCTGTGTGTGGCTTCTGACTGCCACGAGGCACCTGAAATCCTAACGGTGTCCTCACAGCCTCCCAGAGCCAAGTGCAGCTCCTATCAGCACCTGCACAGGAGGACAGCTGCAGGCCGAGGGCGGGAAACCAGACTGCGGGCGGCATCACCGGATAAGGAGCATCAGCATGACGTGCTATGAAAACACAGACTCTGATCTCCAAGCAGAGTCAAATGGAATTCCAATTTTTATGATTTGTAGGCCCATATTAGAAAGACAATTCTCGGGCCGGAGGGTTAGCTCAGTGGTTCCAGCGCCTGCCTCGCAAGCGCAAGGACCTGAGTTCCATCCCCGGTAACCACATATAATGCTGGGCGTGTAGACACGCCCACCAACAATCAATACCGCATACCACAATGCCGGATGTGGTGGCTCACGCCTGTCATCCCAGCACTTGGGAGGCAGAGACAGGAGGATTGCTGAGTTCGCGGCGGCTTGCCTGGGCACCACAGTGAGCTCAGGGCCAGCCTGAACTGCAACACGAGACCCTGTCTCCAAAAAGCGGAAAAAAAAAAAAAAAAAA
>PVIC010011584.1:0-10052 GCA_004025085.1 Thryonomys swinderianus | reverse complement strand
TGAAGCCTCACGCCAGTCTTTACGAAGCAGAGGAGTCTCACTGACGAGTTAACACTGGCAACCCCTGCAGCACCAGCGGCCTCCGGTCACCGTGCAGCTACTCTTGCACTGTTCAAACTGGAACGTGCTTCGTCCCTCCGCTGGACTCCGGAAGCTCAAGCAGCCTCTGTTCTGACACCAAAAGCTCAGCGCTCCCAGGAAAGGCCTGTGCGGGAGGGTCGGGAGGGAACCTGCCAGACCCCCATGAGAGCCTCTCATCTGACCGACTTCCCGACCCGTTTCCCTGCGGGGTCCAGTGTGAACCCTGAACGGCCAGGCGCTGCCAGCCACTGCTCTGGCGTCTCCCACCAAGCGCTCTCAGAGTGCTCTCCACACAAGCCTTGTCCCAAACACGGGTGTGAAATTGCAGTGAAGTGATGGGACTCGCATTAGAGAAATACAGGCACACAGATTCACCGTCCTACTTACGGCTCAGGCTCCACGGGGACGACAGGCGCATCTCTCCTCAGCAAGAATCGGTTCTCGGGCACTGGGGGGATCTCTTCCGGGCGCACAACAGGCTTCTCCCTTTTAGCGTTTGAATCCACTGGTCTGTTTTCGTTGGTATCGCTCCTCTCAGAGTGACTTGAAGGAACAAACCAAGACAGCAATTAAGATATGTATGTGTTTCATAACAGTTAAAGCATATAAAACCTGACAATAAAGTAACAGCAAAACTACTGATAGCTTACAAGTTTCAAAAGGTTTTATAATTTTCTCACAGAGAACACACAGAAAAATTTAAGTCCAGAGCACTATAATGTTGATATGAAAACTGTCCAATGATCGTAACTTTTTCTCTGTAAGTTTCAGAGATTATTTTCACCTTAAAAACACACAGATCTTTGATATGAAATGTTTATGCTACTCCTAGATTTGCCAAATTTCAGTTTCGGTAAGTTCAAAAAAGGCTGCCCTAGTCAGCTGCAGGCAATAAAACTGAGTCTCCAGAGTCACACACACTCCCCAGCCTTGGCCGTGTGTGCGCAAAGGGCTCTGGGAGCGCGGGCAGCCTCGTGGCTTTGCACTCACACTTTTGGGCTCCCGACATGGTTACTCCTCCGTTCTTCTGAGCTCCTCGCGTCCTTTCGTCTCCTCTTAGAATGTTTAGCTTTCGGCCTCCTCTTATGTTTCCTTCTCCTACTTCTGTGATGCTCAATTTCACTTTCTGAAGATGATTCTGAAGAGGAAGAGGAACTGGAAGAGGAATCTGAGTCTTCTGAATGTGTTGGTTTCTTCCTTTTTTTCTCAAAAACTTTTAATAAATATTAACAAAAATATTAGTGCTAGATGCCACTGCTTGCATTTCACACTAAACAATGTAATGACTATCATAAAATAGGCTATACGTGTACCAAACTAAAAATGAAATTTAAACCAGGCATGGGGGCTCCCGCCCGTATCCCAGCACTCGGGAGGCAGAGGCAGGAGGATTGCTGAGTTCCAGGCTTGGCTGGGCTCCATAGTGAGCTCAGGGCCAGCCTCAACTACAAAGTGAGACCCTGTCTCAAATCAAAGCAAGTAAGTTTAAATACATGTTCCTTTGCTAGTTGATAAAACAACTGCTTGCAAGACTGTGCAGCAGACCTGTGTTCTAAATAGGTCAGACGATAGGAAAATAATTTACGTAAGATGACAAATGATAAATGGTTAAAGTAGAAAAGTAACCACTAAGAACAATGCGGGCGGAATAAAAGAGTGGCATAGTTGAAGGTAACATCTGCCAGAGCCCTGAAGGCGGGAGGAGTTGTGAGGATCTTAGTGACAAGGGTTCCCCAGAGAAAGCAGAGTGCACAAGGGCTCTGTACTGGGAGGCGGAGGAGGAGGAGGAGGAGGAGGGGAAGTGGTCAAAGAGCTGGACTGTCAAGGGCCTCCTGGGCCGCCATAAAGCCTTCCATCCTGGCTGAGGGAGCTTTCTTCTATACAAGAGTGACCTGGACCAGGGACTCCCTGGTCACTGCTAAGCAGAAATGACAGGGCGCCACAGAAATAAGCAAAGACACCAGGTGAGATACTGCTTCAGAGAAAAGATTAGAGACGATCAAGGAAATCGAGGTAAGGTGAGCGGCTGTGACACTGCTAGTGGCAGTGCTCAGGCTGGCAGCCGGGGAGGGAGGAGGAGGAGAGACTCTGAGAGATTTTCTGACTGCCAAGGCTGACTGCGAAGCAGGGACATCGAGAGAGTATACTCTGCTGTAAGGAATGGCACAGCTGAGTCCTTTACACTCAAATGGACTTACTTTGAGGACATACACTCATAAGTGAAATAAATAGGACACAGATGTGTGAATACTGTATCTTTCCTCTGGTATGAAGAACTGAAGGTGTGAATGAGTTCTGAAATGGATGACAGGTATTGTAAAATAGTAAGAAAATTTTCAAAGGGGAAAGGGGTGGTAAAGAAGGGAAAAAAAAAACTTGATGGTTAAAAAAAGGAAAGCTTATTGGGCCAGAGATTTAGCTCAGTGGTTCTGGCGCCTGCCTCGCAAGCACAAGGTCCTGAGCTCGATCCCCAGTAACCACATAGAATGCTGGGCGTGGAGACTCACGCCCACCAGCCATCAATACCACACACCACAGTGCCAGGCCTGGTGGCTCACACCTGTCATCCCAGCACTCGGGAGGCAGAGACAGGAGGATTGCTGAGTTCGCGGCGGCTTGCCTGGGCTCCATAGTGAGCTCAGGGCCAGCCTGAACTACAAAACGAGACCCTGTCTCCAAAAAAAAAAAAAAAGGAAAGCTTATGTAAATGGGGGAGGGGTGTGGGAGGGCAGGGGAAGGGGAAAGAACGAGAGGTCAGGTCATGAACTGGTACAAATTCTCAATGTCGACTGTGATTATAACGTGTATATAAAATGTATCAATTTTTAAAAAGGTTAAACCAGGTATGCTGGCACATGCCTGTAATCTCAGCACTCAGAAGGCAGAGGCGGAGGATAGCCATGAGTTTGAGTCCAGCCTGAGCTGGACATAGTGAGTTAAGGCCACCCTCAACTATACAGTGAGACCCTGTCTCAGGAGGAAAAAAAAAAAAGGAGCTACTGTCAGACCACCCACAGTCTTTCTTCCACCACTGCAATTGTGGAGGTATTTTTATCGTCTTCAACAATGCTCCACCTGCATCCTAGTTTCCTCCACCTTCAACAATGTCTTACCATCTTTTGTTGATTTCGTGGCAAGTACCCCGCAGTCAATAACTCGCACATCTGCATAAGGTCTGCTTGCAGCATCAGTTTTCAGATTTTCTATCTGCTCGATGACTTCAAAACCCGAGATAACCAGTCCAAAGACAACATGCACCCTGTCACAATAGAAATTCAGGAAAGAATTGGCTTGATAATTAAGTTATGAATAGTATCTGAGACACCTGTTATTAATGGCACATCCACAGACCTGAAAATAAAACTAAAACGTTTGTTGTATGAAGCAACCACAAGGAAATAAAACTTGAAATCTGCTTCATGTAAGCAAACATTTGGGCAGGTCCCAGCATTTTGCTCTTCTAACAATATTTCTTCACCATTTTACAGTTAGGAGTCTGAAAACAAGCGGTGCTTAACGGTGTGTAGGGACTGTGTGGCTGGGAAGCCCACCCCGGCCACAGGCCACAGACGGAGACTCTGTGGCGTCAGCACGCCAGGATCTCAGAGCTCCCTCACTGTGACCCTCCAGGAAGAGGGTGCCCAGGAGAGACGGAGCCGGACATCAACAGAGTAACCGGCTACCCAGAGCCGCCCACCCTGACACCCTCCTGGGCCCGAAGAACACGCTCTTACCCATCCAGGTGTGGCGCAGGCTTTGTGGTGCTGTGTAGTCAACATCAACACAAAGACGAGATCAAACACGCCATGTTCGGGTGAAGAGAGTGCAAGAGTTTAAACACAGCATGTGGAGGACAAAGAAGTAAAAAAAAGACGGAGAAAGTTAAACACAATATATATTTCATATTAATACCTCCAAAATAGCAATAGTAGCCATTTTACTATTTTTAAAAATCAAGATTATAAAGAATTACAAAGTCATCTCTATCAACCAATATGTACATAGAATATCTAGGTTTTATTTCAATTATAGCCACAGATATATGAAACAGGCATTAAAATTACTCTCAAATCTAAAACAACAAAACCCACACATAAAAAACCTCAGAATGTATCAGCATCAACAAGGAAAACCCACGCCTCCCCGGCCCGCGGGGAAGCAGCTGAGCTGGACCCTCTGCCTGTGCGCCGGGCGAGGGCCCTGCCTGACTCGGGCCGCCGGGGCTTTCAGGCGGGCAGGTGGACCGCGGCCTTCGGAACCCTGTTCCCACAACTTCCCTCCCCACTCCTTCCCCCGTGAAGTTCTGCCGCTAACTGCAGCTCTGAGGATGCGGCACGGGCTCCCTTCAACCCGCCGGCGCTCCTCAGAGCTCCACGATGTGGATGATGTGTTAGGCCTCTTACTTTCACATGCCCCAGAAAACAGCCGGCTCCTACTGTAATCAAGACTGATCAGGGCACCACTCCTGGGAAGTCTACGGGGCTCGTCTGATTAACATACTCTGAACCCCCGACTGGCTTTGCCACAGCATTTTCCTAGATCTTCACACTACATGAACAGCAGTGTAAAAACCCAAAAGGAGACAATGAGAATCATACAACAAAAGCATTTCAGTTTATAAGAATGAAAATTAGATATTTGAGAGAAACGGTCATAGGATATTATGCCATGTTCAAGCCATAAACTGTACCAGGAATTCCTATATCCATTTTGATGTTCATTTTAAGGGAATTCTAAGGGAATGTACATCAACAAAATTTTAACTTCCACAACAATACTAAAAATCTTTACTGTACAAAAGTTACAATGCTTATACTTACATTAAGAATATTCAGTTCTGCAAGACAACTATAGTATTTAATTTAAAAAATTAAAATGTCAATCTAAGATTCAGAAATTTAAAGAAAATCTTGAGTTTTAAAACTACAAGTCTATTCCTTAGAAGCTTCAGAAGCAAATTCAAGCCAGTGCTAACTATAAAAATTAAAACAGTAAGAAGAAGAAAAAAAAAACTCTAACAAGTTGGTGATCACCCAACCCTTTAACAATGAAACTGGAGTCCAGAAATCATGTTGGACAGTAATTTCAAAATAGAAATGGGCTTTCTATAATTTTAACTTTACCAAAGCATACTGAAAACAAGAATACATAAGCTCGACACAGAACAACCCATTGTATCAAAGAGGCAAAAAGTGTATTTAAAAAGATAGGAACTTCCCACTGTGTAAGGAATCAGTGTCAAAACTGTGAGTGGACACAGGACGTATACTGTGCGTGGGTCCACTCGCCCCCAGCCCTGCTCTGTCAGCCCCGTAAGGTCTGGTGCCAGGAAAAGCCGATACTCAAACCCCACTGGGCTATAGCTCCACCCCCAAGTTTTCTTTTTAACTTAAATGGAAACTTGAGAATAAAGAGACTTGATCCTTTACTGTAGGAGTAAAGAAAATAAAGATAGAATCAGTTCTTTCTTTCATTTGCCCAGACTGCCCAAATGGATGTGACTTATTTACTTGCATCTGCAGTTGAGGATTCAGAAATATAAACTGGTATTTCAAATGAGTCAGAGTACATGTTAAGAATATTGAAAATATTTCAGAAGAAGCCCTCTGGGAGTAGAAATGGCACTGCAAAGCAGGCTGACTGGTACTGCGTTGACAATCCACAGGGTGAACAACAGCAGCACAATTACAAAGAGCCGGTGACAGGACAGGCGAGGGCTGCTCAGTCTCCTGACGGGCGGGTGAAGAGGGCGCCGTACTCTTAGATATACTCCTCCTTCAAACTGTGCAGTTCTTTAAAGAACCACGCAGTAATGACAGACGAGAAATCAGACTTTAAGAAGGGCAGAGACTATCACAGATGTGTACACTTCATGCTCATTAAAAGACAGCTAAGTGAGACACAACCGAAGAACACTTTAAATTAAAACTCTTAATATTTACTCATATCTATCTTCCCCATCACTTAAGATACTGACTTTCTAGTTTCCTCCTGAATCTACTTTAAAATGAGCAAGGGTTCACTTAAACCTTGTACACACTAGAAATTGAAAAGTGTTGGTTTCATTCCAAAGGACTCTCTGAACTCTCTGTGCTGTTAGCAGAGAAGCTCTTGGCCTTATGCAGAAATGACACCTTCACAGTGTAGTAAGATCTAAAACTATAACATAAAATGTAATTCTACTCTCCCAACAGAAGACTGTGGAGAGAAATATACTGTAAACAAGCCACTGAATTAAAGGTACACTTCTCAGGACTAACCACGACAATAAAACACGCTGTACAGGTATTGCTACTATACAGAACAAGCAGAAGCTATTTTTCTTAAAATGTTTCAATGCATTATAACGACAGAATTAAAGAGATAAAGGCAAAGGAAAAAAAAGAGCCTTAGAGTAATGAGACATTACCTTTGGAGCGCACGGTGTAACACTCTTTCTGTAAATTTTACACAAAAATGGCAAGAAATAAATTGTAATACACTTTTAAGACAAGACTGAATCTATGTTTTAATATCAATATAACTTTGAAATTAAATATTTTAGAGTTTTATGCAAAGCGAGAAAGATTTTTAAATGGAGGGCTCTAAATTTTCTTTCACAAAAGATATTTATGTAAAGATGAAACATGCTTAAGAAAAGCCTTACTGTAGTTGACATAGGACTCTGCTCAGGATGCCAACACTAGCTCATAATAAAACATTACGCTTCCTTTTGCAAACCCCAGAAACTAGCTAAGAAGGCTAACATGAAAACCTGGGTGCCCAGAAGCAGTTACAGTCCCACTATTAGTCAAAAGTAAAACCTTCAATGGAAAAAGGATGAGTTAAGATAAATCAAAACAAAACTTCAAGGAACTTCTTACTAATTCCATTTGCACTTTTAAACAAACTTTCATATTTCTACATTTGAAACCTTGTTTTAAGCCACACGTCAAAACAGATCATTTTTCAGAGGTTAATGAGTAAATATCTGGGCTCTAGTTACTATTTATCTCTACAGTATACGTTTTGAAGCTTGTAAGCCACTAAACATAATCATAATGGAATAAAAGCAATATATCCAAAATTTTAGGGATTGTCTTGGGGACAAAAAGCAAGAGAAATGAAAGCATGAGGGTGCTGTCAAAACTTGGCCACTGGATTTTCTTTTCCTGTTTAATCTGATTTCCCCCCCTTAGATTTTTTTTTCTTCAAAGAACATACACTGATCAATTTTAACTGATTAAATCTTAAACATATTTATTACTACTCAGATGAGAATCCTTAATACAGCGCAGATTAAAGGTTTTAGACATACCAAATCTTAAAATACTAAAAAATGAGCACTAACTTCTTGTAAAAGTAATGATGTGTGGGTTAGTGCCAAAAATGAAATGTCTGAAATAATGCAGTTTCCAATAAGTGTAAAAAAGCATTCTAGTGTAAAACAGTACAAAGGAAGGAACTGAAGTTTCCCTACTCTGTCTGACTCGGTCTTTGACATGCACTTCTTTCGTTCAACCACTAAAACCGCACCACCGCCAGGGAAGGCTCCCTCTGCACACGACGACAGGGCTGTGCCAGAGCCACGGGGCACTCAGTCAGCCTCTCACACGCTCTACTTATGTTTTCTACCAACAGAAAAGAGCCACTGTGGTGAGAATCAGAATTTCCCCCCACGTTGCCAATGCCTGTGTCTCGTAAGCACTGGGCACACGAAGCGTGCCTGCTGGAGATGGCAGGGTACTGAGAGGGAATGCTTATGGTTAAGTGTCACAAACATGTCTGATCATGAAAAAATCATAATCAACATATGAAATTTTTAACATATGAAGGTTTTTACCACCCCCCTCCCCAAAAGGGAGGAATGAAAAAGCTAGAATTATTAATACTTCCTAGCATTTCCTCTCTCACACACACACAGGAATGGGGTGGGACAGTACTTCCATCCCAGACCTGCTTGTGCTGCCACAGATGTCAACACAGCCTCACACACCCATCACGCCTTCTGACCCTGCACTCATCTGCACAGCCACCTGCAGGTCTAACTCCTCAGGGATGGAAGCTAATTCTGCAGTGCTGTATGTCTGCACTCTGCCCTCTGCCCTATTTACGGCTTAAAGCAGACACAGAGCTAGGGGACGACAGTGTCAGTGATGCCCAGCTGGCACAAGACCCTCGCTGCATCCCAAGCACCATGCTCCCATCAAAACATGTGGCTCATGACAGGGTTATTCTGCATAGCTCAGGCTAGCCAAAACTTCAGGTCCTCCTGCCTCAGTCTCCTGAGAGCTGGGACTAGAGGTGTGCAGGTGACGGTGACCACAGCAGTGGCCAGGGACAAGGACTGTCCCTCCAGAGCTCTGGGAGCCTCTGCTCCGGAGCTGCCACCAGGCCCCAACAGCTCCTGCTCAGAGAGCGGCCGCCTCCCACCAGGCGCCTCTGCCACTGGCGACGCCAGCCCACAGCATGGCCTCTGGGGGACAATGTCTGCACAGGAATCCTTCCTTCCATGACCGTATTTTCACAGTGAAATGTTCAGTTTATCTTTACAAGAAAGAATCGCTACTTTATAAATAAGAAAAGGCAAAATTAACTGAAGGTACAAAAGAAATACTACCATGGCTTCTTCAAAACTAGTTTGGTGTCCTAATCCAGAAGAACTATTAATAACAAATGCTATAAACTATATGTCTGATCTTCCTAATTACTATTTTATGTAGTATCTTCTTTATCTTTTTAATATATATATATATATATAAACAATGAAAATTAGAATTACTGCTACTAATAGCAGAAAAGGGAAAAAAATTGTCCCAAGTGGTAACAGAATTTCCAGCAAAATGCTTGCTCCTTTCAATAATTAACAAAAATAAATTCAGAGAAGAATGGCTAATTAATCAGTTTATAGTGTGCAGCATTCTCTTCCCAGCTAGCCATCAGTTGCTTTGGACTACGAGTGAAGTTTATATAATTTGGTCTTTACATTGTTTTTCTTCCTTATTTAGTATCATGTATAGAACTAAACTATGTCCAACATGATCTCTAAATCTCTCTCCATTCTAACCACATACAACAGTGCTGGGTGCGGTGACTCACGCCCACCAGCAATCAGTACCACACACCACAGTGCCAGGTGTGGTGGCTCACGTCTACAATCCCAGCACTCAGGAGGCAGGAGGATTGCCGAGTTCGAGGCTTGCCTGGGGCTACATAGAGAGCTCAGGGCCAGCCTGAACTACAAACTAAAACCCTGTCTCAAAAAAAAAAGAAAAAAAAAACTGTTCTAATTTTTTATTTTTGCCATACTGGGGATCAAACTCAAGATCTTGTGCGTACTAAGCAAGCACTTCACCACGGAGGTAACATCTCCTTCCCTGTAACCTTTATTGTGTTTTCTTTCTAATCTTTGACCTAAAAAAAAAGTAATAATAAAAAACTGAATTAATAAATATGAAATACTGTGTGAGTTAACTTAGTGACTTTCTTTCCAAGTGTAAGAATGCCTTCAAAAATGCTTTAGTGTGCCGGGTGTGGTGGCTCACGCCTGTCATCCCAGCACTCAGGAGGCAGAGGCAGGAGGATTGCCGAGTTCGAGGCTTGCCTGGGCTACATAGTGAGCTCAGGGCCAGCCTGAACTACAAAGCGAGACCCTGTCTCAAAAAAAAAAAAAAAAAAAAAGACATATGCCTCAGGAAAGGTAATTTCAATTGAGTAAATAATGAAAATAATGCCCAAAAGCACAGGAACCCTTCAACAATGTGTTACACATGCCCATACTAACAACACCAAATAGCTCTTGGGAACTTCAGAGTAACTGATTTATAATGTAAACTACAAGTGCAATATTGCAAAAAAGAAAATATTAAAAGTCCTAGTAAGTCTAGTGCTCGCTTTGGCAGCACATATACTAAAAGTCCTAGTAAGTCTATCAGGCAGGAACTGTCACGGCAGTTCCTCTATTTGACTGTTCATTCCTAACCCTCTCCTCC